>DVQG01000076.1:0-21340 GCA_018231605.1 Papilio ambrax
ATCTGTTCGATTATTATCAGGCAATTTACGAGAATTTGGTAGTACTGCCCCTTAGCCTTGCTTGCCTCGATGGGCGTTTCAAAGTATTAAGCGATCCGCTGCTCGTTTGCTCCCTTCTACTATAAAGAGTAATAGTTACTGAATTTAATTATACAATACATACTGTGTTTAATAATTTTATCCATAATGACTATATTACATCTTCCGGATTCATTTATTGTTACAAGGCAACATCAGAGGCAGTTTAGGAACGTGCGCACACTATTGACTAAACTATCGCATAACTGATGTGCGATTGTCGATTGTTTCTCAGCCAATTCAACTGTTTAGTTCCACAACTAACAATCGAGAAGTATGTGCACCTTCATATAAGCGCATAGGAATCAAACCGCGAATATACAGTTGTGCGATAGGTTAGTCAAAGGTGTGCGTTCGCTCTAAGATGACACAATGTCACATTTTATATGATGTCTTAACGACACCAATGTTGGCTTAATTGTTTGTTTTTATTATGTTTTTTGTAAAGTTTTGTATGCCACCATATAATTAGGAGATAAGTACTATAGATTTGAATTTACATTCAAGCATCAAGAAATATTAATTTTAAATATGCTGAGAATGTATTCAAATAATAAAATGTGGTCTCTACAGACCACATTTCTCAATTGCGTGAATATTTATATGATGCAGTATTAAAATAAAGTTAATTATTAAGATCTACAATCCTGTAAGAATTCATGAGTATTTATTATTTCATTTCACACAAAAAAAGCTTTATCAAGTAATAGCGGGAAATATTGCTACTGTCCGAATAATGGTTTACATAACAATTGAAATTCGGTAAACTTGTTCCCGCGCGAATTAAACATAATGCGATTTTCCAACGCTGGCACTCGCGGAGGGGGTCATTTAAGGGTTGATACAGATGAAGCAAGCGAATAATTAAACCGAAACATACTCCTGAATATATACAAAGATTTTTATGTACAATGTAAAGGTAGGTCACACAAAACAGTCGAATTTCGAAGTATCTCCGCTAACTAATTCCTATGAAATCTACTTTTGGTACGGAGCTTGAGTTGTTGATGTGTTTGTAAAGGCCGCGTGTGTCCCCACCCTTAGCAGTACAATTTGTAGTGAATCACATAATGCATGAATGCTTGATTGATTGGTTTTGGTATTGACGAGCAATTGATGGCGCTCCGGAAACGCGGGGAATACGTCACTACCGCTGACGGACTGTTGTACAATTATTCCAATACAAAATTATTGAGATAAATCTTTATTGAAAGTTGAACATTAGAATACATTTACATAACAGAACAATTAAATAGATTATTGATATTGTATTTACGCTATAAATTGTTGGAGAAATAATATATTAAAAAATTATTTAGTTGACGACAACCTAAGTTGTGTTAAAATTCAGTTAACCAAGTATATGGTATATAAGCGTATGTAGTTTTATTTATAAGCAATAAGACAATGGTTAGAATGGGACTAACAACGACACCTATGTTAAGAGACGCTATGAATATGTGAATATCTTAAGGCGTTTAATTTGAAACTAATTTGTCTGTAACGTAAATAATTTTCAACATTAGAAGACGCGGAAAAAAAACTGAGATTTTGTTCACGTAATATAAGAAATACTAATTCAAAAACATTGAAAAGAACAGATTATCAAATGTACTAATGGATTTTGTAACATTTTTTTTTAAATAAAAGCCATGAGTAAGGAAATGTCGCCATTCCGACAGATGAAATCTTCGGCCATCGAATGATTGTTTTGATAGAGCGGACGTAAATTGTTTAATCGTAATAGCCATTACAAAGTGTCGGAAGTGTTAGACAATATAAAATACATCATTCGCGCCCTTCCCATCTATTGCAATAATAATTCGTGTGACTTGTAAATGATGATTAATTGGAAAGGAAATCATTGCTCGACAATTAGCAGTATTTATTCTTATTGTTTATTTAATTAGTCTCTTTGCGTTTGCCGCAAACTCTGTGAATAAATTAGATCACTTCTACAATTTCAAACTATAAAGCAAAGTTCGCTGTTTAACTTTGTTTCAGATGTTCATATTAATAAAATAGCGTTTAATTCTAAACTACCTAAGTTTTAAGAAGCACGTCTTGTTGCAAATCTAATGATTTGTGCAGAAGTGTTTAATCTTCATATAAAATAATCGCAGTGGTTTTACTATCGACAATAAAATACTAAGATTCAAGGATTTTATTAAGTATCAAGATAAAATTGAATCTTTTTGAAATGACGAGTAAAACAATATAGCTAGAAGAGCTCCAGTTTTAAAATAGCTATTTTAATTTACTTCTTAGTTGTTAAAACATATATCTATGATTTTTAAACAAAAGTTTAGGCAATGTAAATGTAGTAAAAAAAGTATCCTAATTTCTAATTTTCAACTTTAAGTATTAACTCCAAAACCGGGTATATTTTGTAGAGCTAATGACGATCTCTGGTTCTTTTATCTTTACGGTTAAAGTTTAGTTGTAAAATTGGGATGAGGGTATTATTAAAATTTCAGTAATGTTGACTATTACGCTTTTACATAAAAAGGGCATCCTAACAAGAGACCCATCGGGGTTCTATTTAGTTGGGTCTCTCTTGAAATTCTAATGCCTATTTAGTCGAGCGTGAAATAGCCTCACTTGGTCAAACTTAACATCTGATTTCTATAAAAATTTAATAATTAGATTACATTATTATTTTAATTAAATGTAAACAAAACAATAACAGTCAAGTTAAAACTTCAAGTTGTCAGAGATACAAATGTAAGATAGGTACATTTTATAAAGTTCGCAGGATAATGTTAGGATTTTGCGAAGGATATAATTCTAGTCATTTAAGAACGCCGTATGTGCGAAGTGATACATAAAATAAAACTCACAAAATGTCACATTGTGCTTACGATTTAAATCCCTTTATCAAATTAAAAGAACAATAAACATTTACTCAAAGTTGTCTTTTCATTTTATGGTGACTTTTATAACAACAAATTACTTCATTGTAAAGTCTAGTGGCTTTATTTTGCCTTTTTATTTACCATTGAAATAATGAGTTTGTTAAGTTAATTGACCAAAATTTACGATCAGATTCGGTGAAGTTGAAACCTTAAATGTGCATGCATAATAGTTCTCGATAGTTTCAATCGCTTTTTAACTGTTTTATGATTCAAAAAACAAAAATAATTTCAATATGGAATGAAAATAACAATTTGCACAATTCGGTTGCTTACGTCACTGCACAGGAAGTAATGTATACGTTGAACATACATTTAATGATAATCCATTGTAGCTGCCTCTTATCAAACTGTGATTTCAATTTTACCTTTACAATGATGATTTAAATGTAATTTTAAATCACTTAGTCAAAACATGAAGTTAAACATCGGCGTAGATATATGATAGTCTAGGGGACTGTTATCATTAAAATAATTTTGATTTAACCTAGTTTTCATGTCTATTTTACAATTTACGACTCACTTAGGAGAGAGAGGGAGCTCTTACAGTCTCCTGGCAGCTAAACAAATATGACATTTAAGTCTGAATAATTCAAATACATACATTTTCCAAACAAATTAATTATTAGTAACATTAGTAACTTCGCTGTAATTTGCAGAGGTGATACCTTATTTCTTTTTCCTTTGTATTAATTATGGCTTCTTTTATTTTATATTACATCGCCAGCCAGCAATAAATCACCTTCACATACATGTGCATAATTAATAAAAATTTCTAGTCAGCTGATCAAATAAGTACACTTATTACTTTTAGCAACTTCTTTTAGAACTTTAATTTATGGATTTTCGAAATTATTAATAAGTAATTATTAGATATTCAGTTTTTTAACCACAAAGCTTAAGTGTCGGGAAATCTTCATTTTCATTAAAAAAACAATAATAAAAAAATAACAATATCGTAAAACTGATTATAATTATAATTGGTTCGATCTTTATTAATTGCATTATTATTGTGAGAAACTATGACTAAGTAATTTACATCAAATCGTTTAAAATGATACCTTTTCATAAAATTATTCAAGAAATTTTCCTTTACAGGATTTTCCTTTTTTATATTAAATTCACACTTATGTCACCAAAGTTATAAAGTACGTCATTTATTTCTTTCGTATTTTAACTTGGAAAAACTTTAGTTTAGTTAAAGTGTTGCTAAGCAGTGCGAACTGCACACAACTAGTTCAGAGTGGGTAAACTTAGATTGCTCTTACTAACACTTTTTAAATACGTGACTTTTAAACGCAGGATAAAGACTGGAATATAAGAAAAATAATGTAAAACTTAATAAGGTAAAAGTGATGTATTTCGTTATGCTTACGCTGAACGTTGTATTTGATTTTTAGAATAAAACATGTACGAATTTACTTTCTAACATATTAGTCCGCATTTATAACAAAAGTTTTATCCTCCTAGATATACGGCGACGAGCAAATAAATGAACGTATTTATCAAGCTTAAGACAATCCAAAACTACCTTAAATGCCTTATTTATTAGAGTTCTAATTCATTTCATTAAACTTTCTTCACATTTAATGCAGATTAATGGTATAGTAAATCATGCGTGTTATCCGTTATCAATGCGGTAAAATTAAAGCTATCCATAATCAGCCAAAATACGATAACAATAATTTCCTATATTATCATGAAAACGTATACAGTTTGGCCGCGTGTCGCCGGGCTTTGTGTTAAATCGTATGTGAATTACGCACAGAATAATCGAGTTTGTGTGATATTGAAGTTAAATATCAACATATATATTTGGGCTGTTTGAGTGAAAGTTCAAGGACATTAAGCGAAATGTTCATGTGGATTTTAATAGCGATTCTTGTTGTGCTGGCCTTAGTATGGTCTATGGATATGGGTAAGAATAACATAGTATTTGCAGCTCAATAGATGAACTGTTAAATATAAGATAAACAAATGTAGCCAGACGCCTAACCTCACCGATAGGCTACGAGCTCAGTTAACAAGCGATGACTAAATAATGATTGTTTTACACGAAATTTCAACAGAAATTGTAGTAGAAAAAATGCTCGAATCGTAAGCTGTATTGATGAGAGTAGCGCAGTTAGTAATTATTCCTAATGCTATAATTGGATCTTCGTCGTTCGCCGCTCTGAATGCCAACTCTGTTCTTGAACTATTATTATTTTATTATTTCATTATTAGAATTTTATACAAAATTGAAGCATTGTTATTAAGTTACTGTCTTTATAGTAGACTCTACAATATCCAATTGTGTGTTATTTGATTGAAGTGAACAGAGTTAATGAGATAACATCATTATTAGTTTATATTTTAATATATTCTCAGTCACGATCTATAAAGTGTCCACAGTTTATTTTCTAGTTCCTTAAGACGGGGATTTCCTTCAAGTCTATTATAGGAAATGTCTAAAATATATAACCTTGATTATTGTCCTAACAACGAAAACTACAATGGTAGATCAAGCCTTTATTGTACACAATGGTACTGATGACAACGATGCACTAGTGCGTGACGCGGCCGGAGACACGTTTTGTGTTTTCGAACGCGCGTTTATGCCTCTTGTAAATGGACCTGAGAATTTATCACGAATATTTGTGATTTTTTTTTGTAATAGCACGACAACATTTGCATTACATTTGTATAGCGGATTAAAGAACGCCAACAAATATCATACAAATTTTCACAACAGTCACGACCAATATTAGTGAAAGACCCTCTGAACTTTTTTCTGTTATTTTTTTCGATGTTGAAAATGTTCGTTGTAAGACCGCGTTTTACCGCATCGTGTGTACGAGCTGTATGGAGCATCCATTGGTCTTGGTTTCGGGTTCGTGCGTCAACAGTGAGTGATAGGTCGTGGGCAGGCGGGTCACGTTTTTATTGCACTATTATCTGTTTACATTCGATGTACAGGATATTGGAATTGCTTTAATTCATAGTTAGTTTTTTTGGTATCGATAAATTAAAACATACCTGTCATACAGGAGAGTTGAGCACACACAAGATGTATGTATGTGGGGATTCCCTTTATTAGTATTACTAGTACTATTTTCGCCATAGTTTAAATTGTTTTATCATGCATTTAATTGATTAGCTAATTATGTTTGTATTAGTATATATACTTATCAACATTCCAGTTATTATAAGTAAGAGTGTATCAAGGTCGTATCGTAGATAAAAAAACTACTTTGTATAAGTCCAATATTAGCTCTGCCCTTAGGTCTTCTTTAGATCATCTAATAGCGCAATGGTGTTTGTTTTTTATATCTATGAGTTTTCACTGTTTAAATACTTGTACAAAAATGTCATTGTTTTATTGCATTTCAAAGATAATGAAAGGACTCTTCTTGTTTTTCCTACGGTAAGTTTGCACATTAGACACACGCAAGCTGAAAAAGTAAATGATTTTGTACTAAACCAAAAACCCATAAAACAATGCATGTTTGATACATAAATTACAATGGACAATTACAAAGTGGCTTGCATTCATATGGACGAAATAATCTGCATTGATGTTTGTGATAAGCGACAAGTGTTCGCAATGAACACGATAGCCGCTACTCCGTGAGATTTGTAATCGCTGATAATTACACGAGCCCACTTCTCTCGATTGTTTGTACGATACAAAATAAAACTGTTCACTTACAACACGAAACTCTTGACACACATAAACGTCATTGAATTGTCATAACAAAAGCAAATCTTCTTTAACATGCAAATAGAAATTGTGAAATTGTCCTGCACAACTTTTAACGTAAACTTTGCTTTTAAACTAACCTCAAAATTAATTTAAAATAACCGTTACACTGTTCCATTTAAATTGATGGGCTACTTTAGTAAGATTATAAATTGACTACCTATCCTTTTCATAAACCTTAAATCTTGAACTTACTTTAAATAAATGCTATAAAAATAAGTAAAAAAAAATGTTTTCATGCAATTTCAATATTTTAAATTAACGACAATTTGCAAATAGCAACCTCAGAATTTAAAAGTGCTCTCGCTTACTCTTTGATGGTTTTTATTTTAAAGCTAATTTAAATTTTTTACGTTGAAAATACCAAACGGAAATTTTAATTGAGCAGTTAATTTGTGATTTTTGCATCATTTCAAGAGGTCACATTTTCCCTCTGAAAAGTGCTTTCGGAATTCTATTAATTTTTGGCTTTGAATTGTTAAAGCAATTTAATAGTCTCGTCAGAATTTAATAATGTAATGAGTTAGTTAAAAATTATCCATAAACGAGTTTTAAGGTGTTTTTTTCACTATTTATTTAATATCTTTTCATAAATAAAACGTTTTTTAATCACAGATCATAGAGGCATAGAGTAATTATCGTAAATTACTTAACGTGTCAAAGAATAACAGCGATTCACAAAAAGTGTTAACAATGCAATAATTGTGATCAAACCATTCATCATCATGGTCGAGAGATACGAGAGAAGTCATCAACTCTCTAATAGATTTGTCACAAAAAAACTCCAATTTTCCTTCTAACAATACCAATAATATCTTGTAATTTGTAAAAAAAAACCATTTCATAACAGTAGATGGTGATCCTTTACTTTGTAATGTTCATAGTTACTCTTGTTTCGTAAAAATAATGCAAATATTTTAACTTTAGACACTTTACAACATAACTTTAAACAAAAAAAAACATTTACAAGAAATGTGCCAAGTATTTGTTGAAGTATTGCAAAGGATAGGCAAAACATTTGCCACTAGACACTTTTTATGTATTGTGTTCTTACAACACCTGCTTTTTGTTAACTTAAGTGCCTTTAAGATGAAAAACTATGTTATTTAGGTTACATTAAGATAGCGTAATATATTTTGATACAGCTACCTATCACAAATATAAAAAGTTTAAGTAGAATTAAAAGAACATGATTAACATCGAAACTGATTTTGTGCAAATACGTAGTAGACAAAATTGCTAGACAAAATACGTTGTAGCTAAAATTGTCACTAAATAGCAATAGATGGCGCTGTTGTTAATATGTACGATACTAGTCTAAAATGTTTCTATTTGTTTGCAGAGAGCTCTTTCGGGATGCGGCATCTGATCGTGTTTCTTCTGTTCGTGGCCACCACAGTATCATACGCTACTCGTGTCAGCATGAGCGTTGCTATCGTTGCCATGACAACAGACAACGACTATGGACACCCTGTAAGTATCTAAAAAAAATAGAGAGAAAATCAAGCTGGTAATTGTAATTTTACTCAGCTTTCCATTACCATATTAGAGTATGTTTTCTTTTCCTTAAACTTTTTCCTGTTTAGTATAATATTATCGTCAATTTATATGCAATTTTCTCGAAACTGATCATGGTAGTAAAATTAATATGAAATATTTCAATATAATGGATAAAATACTTGACGTCACTATTTCACCGGCAGAGCGATGTCAGGGTGCGATACAGTGCTACGTGCCGCACATACGGAGCACACATTATCCCGCAGAGTAGACGCGGCGGCTGAATAGGCTTTGTTCTATCGACCGGCTCATTCAAACCGCGCAGGATTTAGAGGTCGACTCTACCTTATCGATATCGCTATTACAACTTTCTCGATAACTCTCACGCTTAACGCCAGGGCTGTAGTACTCTGTACTAATATTATAAAGAGGAAAGATTTGTATTTTTGGATTTTTGTATGTATTGAAATAACTCATAAAATACTGGGACCATTTCAAAAATACTTTCACCATGAAAAAGCTACATAATCACTGAGTAACAAAAGCTATGTTTTTTACTATTTCATAATTTCACGTGAACGAAGTCGCAAGCAACAGCTAGTCGTTGTATAAGTTAGATAGATTGAATGTATTTGATTTTATTAAATGGTTCTTAAGAAATTATCATAAACGTTGAGATATTTAGTTCTTGTAATGGAATTGCGGTAACAATTGTGAACTCTTACGTATACATATTTTATTGCAAAATTCTGACATGACTTTATAAAGTCAGTATTTCGAACTGCTTTTACATTTTACTATACAGGAAAACCAATAACTAAGGAATTCAGATAGCAATTTGTAGGCAGGGATTTCTTTCCACAATAGTAATATTGTCAACATCCTCCATATTTAACCCTCTTCACGGCGAGGACGTGGAGCACGAGGTGTGACGCCGATATAGAAAATTATGCTAAAAGAACTTTTTGCGGGCAAATCGTATTGAAAATCATTGATAGATAAATCTGGTTCACAATTTAAACTTGATTGAAAGAAAAAAAAATGTTTATGTTGATAAAAATCAGGTTGATATAGCTACATACATAACTAATTTAAAAAAAAAGATATACAATTATACCCACAATCTTCAGATTTAAGGATAACTGCTTCAAGAAGACGAATCAACCATTTGTTTATTAACGTCACATTATAAATTCCAATAACTCTACAAAGTTATTCTTGTATTAATAATTATTTGTTTCAGGTATTCAAATGGGAGAGGAGCGTTCAAGACACAATCTTGTCGTCGTTCTTCTGGGGTTACATCCTGCTGCAAATTCCCGCGGGGCTGCTCACCAGCCGCTTCGGGGGAAAGGTTTTCATCACCGT
Organism: Papilio ambrax; assembly: GCA_018231605.1. NCBI lineage: Eukaryota > Metazoa > Arthropoda > Insecta > Lepidoptera > Papilionidae > Papilio > Papilio ambrax. The sequence goes on from DVQG01000076.1 coordinate 9,601, forward strand.
CGCTATGCTCATAACCGGCCTCGTCAACTTGGTCACTCCTTTCGCTGCTACTAAAGTAATTTATTTTAAATACTAAATAACTAGCACTAATTGATTTAATTTTGCATGCTACGTTGAATTAGTCCATGATACTAAAACGTGTTGGTAACATTGATATTATCTGAAAATCAACGCGACCGTGGTTAATTTTATCATATCGTTGTCGAAATTATATTGACCGATAAAAAATAACATTAAAATTAGTTTATTAGTAATGCATGTCATCAAAATTCTTCAAATTATATCAAAGACAAGAAAGCAAAACTTAGTACTTTTAATTTCTAATATCTAATAGTAAGAGGCGATATAATGCTATTTCAGCATTACTTTGATATTTAATATTTTACAATATATTATTCACATCTGTGTTAATTTACATAACAAAACTATTAGCCGCATGTTTTTGCATATTATACGCTTGGAGTTATAGCTACTGTAGACAGATGGCACCACAACAAACTCTAACGAAGCTTGTCGTGACGTCACACAGATGGAGACATGCTGACATCATTATTAAATATTTAAGATTAAATTAATGGAATTTTACAAGCACTAGACATCAAAGAATTTAACAAAGACTCTTGGAAAATTTTAGGAATAATTTAAACGATCCATTTATTTAATTTCAAAGCATTTATAGTCAAATATTTGAACATTCTCTAAAATATTTTCATGAGAACATTAAATACCACAAAATAAAACTTTTTTGGTGGTATTTGATCTTCCTTAGTTATCGGACCGAGAGTTAGAGATGTATAACTATTAGGTTCTGTTTAAGTTTATTAAATTAGTAATAATTAGACCGCTGGTTCTTAATAGTAACTGTATTGTGTTTTAGGGTGATTGGATGGCGGTGTGCGCGTGCCGCATCCTGATGGGTCTGTCGCAGGGGCTACTGTACCCCAGCCTGCACGGCCTGCTGGGACAATGGGCCCCCGCCGCTGAGCGCAGTCGGATGGGTACATTCGTCTATGCTGGTAAGTGGGCCTTTTTCTTCTTTTTCCTCACAGTAGAATAGTTGTTCTCAGTCTGGTGGACTTAATTTTTAAACAAACCATTGTTTGTTAACCAGGCGCTCAACTGGGTACAATAATAGAGATGATGTTGGCGGGCGTGCTGTCGGCGGGCCCATGGGGCTGGCCCGCTGTTTTCTACGTGGCGGGCGTGTCTTGCCTCGCGCTTGCCGCAGTCTGGATGTTCCTCGGTGCTTCCACACCTAGCACCTGCCGGTGGATATCCAAGAACGAGAGGAAATACATCGAGACCAGCGTCGGGTCTGCGGACATTAGTGAACAGAAGGTAAACAAGATAGAAGTTACGAAGTTTCGTAAACAATAGATGTCGTGCAATTATCAATTTACAAATATCATGAAAATATGCAGTTAAAAGTAAAGTTACCCAGATAGAGTATGAATGTCGCTACAAATTGTTACATGTTTTCCAGAAAATGGCAACCCCGTGGAAGAGCATCTGGACGTCGCTGCCGTTCTGGGCAATTCTGCTGGCGCACAGCGGCCAGAGTCTGGGCTTCTGGACTCTGCTCACTGAAATACCCTCCTACATGAGCAAAGTCCTCGGCGTCAATATTAAAAGTGTAAGAGCGATAAGACAGACGTAAAACATGCAAAGTTATGAAATATACGTAAAATTTTTGGGATTTCAATGATTTTGTTTTGCAACTTAATAGAACGGTCTGCTGTCTGCGCTGCCGTACGTGGCGATGTACATCCTCAGCTTCGTGTTCAGCTGGACCGCTGACTTCCTCGTCAACAGGAATATCATCAGCCTGCCCACGGCCAGGAAACTTTTCAATACTATCGGTAATTTCTAGATTCTAGTCAGTAACTATTTCTCTCCACTGCATTGCAAAATCTATTGTTGAATTTTTTTAGCATTCTGGGGTCCCGCGGCCGCTCTGCTGGGCCTGTCGTATATCCCGGCGGGTCACTTGACCCTAGCGGTGGTCATTCTGACCCTTACAGTCGGTCTCAATGGCGCACACTACGTCGGATTTTTGGTGAATTACTTTAAATTTACAAAGTCATTCCTAGATTAGGCTAGTAACTTTAAGATTATCATAGTTAAATTACTAATTCTTATTTATCAGATCTCGCACATTGACCTGTCGCCCAACTTCGCCAGCACGCTGATGGGCATCACCAACGGCTGCGGCAACATCTTCTCCATTATGGCTCCACTCAGCGTCTCCCTCGTCGTCAAAGATGAGGTCGGCATTTTTGTGTTTAATTTTTAACGTTACACAATACACAAGTAGTATTTAGGTTATGACATTGATTGGTTTATACATTTCATTTTATTTTCTTCTAGTCGAGTGCATCAGAATGGAGGAACGTGTTCTTGATCTCGATCGCTTTCTACTTCCTGAGCAATCTATTCTTCATACTGTTCATGTCAGGCAAAGTCCAGGACTGGAATGAACCGCAGGCTGCTAAGACATTAGGTAAGCTAGCGACATCTAATTTCAAATTTTAAAACAAAACGCATTAAAACTTTGCTATGAATATTTCATAAGGGGTACACAATTCAAACACTTGTTTGGAGGAGCAATGACAGTTTCATGTAAAAAAATATTGTTACTCTTTAATTTTTAAATTATTAAAAAGATTCAATACATTATTTGCAGAGGATGGTGTAAAAGAAGTTGAAGAGGTAGACAGCAGTAATAAAAACAAAACCATGGTCGAGAAATTTTGATAAATGTAATTTACTGTAGATTAAAGACTAGTCATAAATGTATTTTATAATGTAATTTAAATTCCTGTTAATACATTAGAGTAATAAAATTACAGATGCCATTGAACAGAGCCCAGTGAGCCATACTAAATACGAATTAAATAAGAATTAAATGTTACAGGGAATATTTCGTTTTTGTTGTAATAGTTACTTCTTTACTCTCAAGGTTAAAACTTTTCTAGATGTAAAAAATCCTAAACAAAGATGTTCAATTATTAATTGTATTAAAAGACCATACTTTGTATTGAATTTAACTAAATAAGATTTGAGTGCAAATTGATAGCTTAATTATTAATTTGTATTTTAATATTTCAGCAATATTTGTTTAAATGTTAATATTGTATTGTAATCTCGCAGTTTTTTATTTACAAATGAATCAAATTTGTCAGAAACGTGCTTAGGATTTTTATCGTATCCATATTTTTCATTCTATGTACTGATTCTATTTCCATGTGTTAAAAATATTGTATTAACTGTAAGTTATGTAATTTAATTTATTTAATTAATTTATAACTATACAAACCGTGTAAATATTACATTCCATACTTGTAATAAATATTTAAAACATTTCAACGGCTTTTATTAAATTAAAAATTATTGCTACATATGTAAAACTTTACTGTCTGTTTCCTAAATCGACATATTTATAAAAAAATGTGTAATAAAATTCTTACCTATCTTTTTTCTTCATAATATTTAACAGAGACTTATATTTAATAAGAATGGTATCCAATTACACAATTCCACAGGCATCAAATAACTTCACAAAAATCAATAGTGATTTTCTTCAGCAGCTAAACTGTCAAGTTGTGTATGTAAAGCCAGATTGTGAAATCTCCGCGCACCCTGAGGGTGGCGATATGAAAATTATGCTGAAAAGGTTTCCGGTGCTGAAAATCGCGCGATCGAGGACGCGACCTGCCTTCACTGCAAATATGATTTTACATTTGCCAATACAAGGGCTAGTGTTGTACAGTACTGGGATTTAGGATTTCGTAGAATTTACATATTTACTAGCTTACACCCGCTACTTATTCTGCGTGAAATTAGAAAAACAAAACTGAGTATCATATGTGTTGTTTTAGATAATACTACGTCTATGCCAAATTTCATCGAAATCCGTTCAGAAATTTAGGCGGCAAACTTTAACAAAAATCCACCTAAACTTTAGCATTTATAACATCAGTAAGTTTGTAATATTTCTTTAATTATTCAGTTACGTAACTTTTAAATGAATTAAAAAATATACTTTTAGGAGCTACTTATAACCAAGGCTATAATATCAATCAGCACCGACAGAGTTAAAAACACGTTTTAACTAAAGAGTGTGTGATCATTTTTTGAGGTTAATCAGTAACATTTAATATAAACAAAGCGCAACAAACAATATCAAATACGACATTGTATTAGAAATATTACTTGGTTGGATAAAATATATTTTGATAAGAAAGTTTCAAATTCGTTAAACAATATTCAGTTGTCAAAACTCGAGTAATACAAAAGCTCTTAGGAGGCCGTTATCAAATTACAGTTTGAGTTACAGACAGCAGAAGTTAAACATTCGCTAAAATTGTTCCGATGAAAGAGTCTTGTTAGGGCAATTCAATTTTCTTTGTTCTCGCAATGTCTCCCGTTTCTCGCGGTGTTTCGTTGTCTCGCAGTGCTGCCAACAACTTTACCTTTTTATACGTATTTCTCTATCGTGCGATATGTTGCAAATATGGTTCTCTCGCATACCGCATACCGCGCAAACACAATAGAGAAATAGTAAAATAAATCTTAACTATGTCTACATTTCCAAATAATTATTTTGTCAGATCAGTAGTTATAATACTTAATGAAACATAACTCGAAATTATGAAAAGATTTATCACTAAGGACTGGCTCGACTTCATTTCACTGTGCGCTGCGACTGCATGGCGACGATGTTACAGAATTACATTCATCATATTCCTTGCATTCTCTGACATCCACAAGTCAAACGCTTAAGCGAGTACATGGCTTTACCTCTTTAGAACTAAGTAAACAAAACAAATATTATTTATACATCTTTCCTCAGGAACACTTCTTACATATCATCTCGTACAATTAATATATAAAGATGTCCGTGTAAAGGCTGTCAGCTTTTGCCCGGGACTTCGATTTACGAGGTGTCCTCCTTGACTGTGTTATATATCTAATCCAAATTTAATCGAGATTCTATTTCTTTTTCTTTAATAAGAATCCTACTACTACTCGTAATAACTATAAGAATCCTACTACTAATCCGCCGTTATGCGCGCGTGACCAAAGGGCACAGAGATTCATTTCTATGTAGATGAAAACATCATGCCAATTAACTGTTTAAATACCTCAATAATCTAGTGAATTTTATATTTGGACCGCACGTTAAAGACAAAAGCTCAGGAATGACGATGAAATGTGTTGCAAAGTGAATTATTCAATAAAGATTTCGAAAAGCGCTCGTTTAAATAACAACGATATTGTGTATCCCAGCATGAAGTGCAGTCGATAGGGGCAGCTTCGTTTACGGCAAGTTATTTGTTAAGTGAAGACTGAAATTGTATCGAATGAAATTGTTAACATATTTTAAACTTCTTAATATTAATTTGTACTGTTCATGTAACAAAGTCCTGTATAAAAACTAGCTTTCGAATACAATTTGTAGATCTAGGTTTAGTCTCGATTGTAAAAATAACTTTTACTATGTAAGTATCGTCTATAGTGAGTACAGACAGACTGATGTGTAGACTTGATGTGTTTGCAGTAAACTGTGAGCATTGGACGGATATAAAATGACTGGACCTTTATAGCTGGGCAATAAAAAACTAAGTACATCTGTTCTCATTGTCCATGAGTGCTTTGGTTACTTCGTTTCGTTTGTTTTTAATGTTTTCGTCAATTATGACTTTTGTTCCAAGGTTTGAGGGATATCCAAACATGTCTACATTTACAACCAGTTTATAAACAAAACAAAGGTGAAAATTACTATCGCAAAATCAAATGAAAACAATTTTCAATTTAATAAGTGGATTATTCTAACTATAGGTACTCAGTCTTTAAATCTATCTTTTATTGTTATTTCCCTACGTATACGTAGTAAGTTAAATTAAATAGAAAATGCTACGAAGTAACATCGGTTATCCGATGACCTGATCATTTAGTGAATTGTATTTCCTTTTCCAAGCTAGCAATGTGTTACGAGTTGTGAGCGCAACCGGGACGTAATACAACCTGGGTGCGCTTTCAATTTAATTAAAAACCGCGGCCCGACAACGTGAGAGTCAGCCCTGCCCCACATCCCCACACCGCCGCAGACTGTTACCGATTCTAGATTTGCTCCGTTCTATTATTGAAAACTACACTTAAATTTCTATTTCATTTAGTAAATGATAAACTTTTAGTTACTCTATTTGTTGTATAGTATACAATACTAAAGCACCTATTTCGCAGAACAAAATAAAAGTTACTCTTTGGAAAATTATAAGTTGTACGAACGCGAAGTCCCCAGCCTCGTTGCTCAATCAAAACTATCAGGCGCTAAGATAACACGTATGTATTATTACTTTGAATTTTTCTTATTTCATGCGAATGCTTGTTTTGTGACCCTAGAGTCTAGAGTGTTGCGTTAAATATATTAGTTTAGTTAATAATTATCCTTTTTTAACGTAGACTTAGATCGGGTGCACACTTTTGACTAAACAATTGGACAAATGTTGTGCGATTGTCGATTGTTTCGCAGCACATTCCACTGTTTAGTTGTACAAACTAAAAATCGAGTAGTTTGAGTACCTCCATATAAGCTCATAAGAATCTAAGCGAGACTAAACAGAAAACTAAAAAGTGCGATAGTTTAGTCAAATCGTACGCGCGCTCTTAGAGTTTATGAAACAAATATAATACGTTTTAAGTTTGGGTTATGTTTGTACAACACGATTGATGTGAGAGGAAAACAAACACGATATGAATGTCAGTAAACATCTTATCAATTAATCTGTAATGATCTAACACATTAACGTCAACATTAATTATGTTTAGTTGTTTGTTTGACTAATGGTTTCACAAATAAATCGCGAATCGAAGTAATTTAATAGTTAGCGAGTATATTTCATGTCTACAAATTGTAGCTTTCTCGTTTCAATAGTATCATATATGTTATATACGCGAAAAGGGATCTTATGACTTTCAGATCAAAATGGAGTGTTCAATATTAATTAAACACAAGATATTTCGTAGTAAAAATTATTCAACATGTTAATTACAATGTTATAATGCAATTTTCTATTTCATGTAACTGTAGTTTGCGGGCATGAAAATAGCGAGGCGTATAACGGACGAAGTGATGCAAATATAGAACAAAACAAAGCGCACGAACGCAGTCATACCTTTGTTTTATTCCAGCGCTCCGCTAGTCGCCAGTTTCGTGCCCACAGATATACTACCTAGAATGTATAAATAAGAAATTCTGTGAACTCTATTAACGAAGAGTAAGGAAGAGGAGCTTTTGTGGTTTGCTTTATTGTTACTTTCTGTAAAATATTACTCCGTACATTAGCTACTGCAAAGCGTAAATCGCCTGAATGACAATGAAATGCGACCACTTTTTACATTGTGAGTACTTAAATCTTTCAGCTTATGTTATCTTTTGAAAGTGTTTTTGTTTTGTGTCGATTAACTTAAAATTCAAATCGGTTTTGTTACATCCTTATTATACAGGACACGAAACAATTAATTTCTAAACTAAGGGAGAATATTAGTGTAGACTTAAGTGTACAATGAGACTTTATGGACTCTGAGAGACTATAATGAAATTAATATCTGTGAAATAGATTAACAGGATATTTCCTTGTTGGTATTTACTTAGATGTAGGAAGAAAGAAATCTCGATAATGAGTGTGGTGGGTATAATGAGATCTGAGAGCGAATAGGGGGGGATTCATTTAGCGGAGTGAATGTTGTGCGAGAGTGGCTCATTGTGCGGAACATTCGCAGCTCAGTAGGATACGAATCATATGGATATTTCAGGGTATTTTGCACTATTCATCAGATTGTTGTTATTGTATTTTTAATGAAGTAGTGCGCGAAGTAAAAACTCTCTGTGTTCCATTTTATCCGTGTCTGTTCTTAAACTGGCTATAACTATCTAAGTATTTGACTGTTAATGCCACAACTATTTCAAATACTTTCCAGATATAAAGACATATCTAGTATGCTTGGAGGAAAGTAAAGTAACTTCTCAAAGATTTTCAGAGTTTCGTGTTCCAAAGCGGTGTCGTCCACGTCCTATCCTTGTTGAATAGTTGTTTTAGAGTAAATTAGACGACACTTAGTAATTGCTACTTTAGAGACAAAGTTTTCGATTCAGGCACACTGCATATTGTAAGATGAAATGCGAACTTTTAAGTTCACCGCTTAGTTAACATTGTTCATGAAATCAAAACAAAAAATTGATGTTGAAAAACCAGCAAATCTGTCTTTTTCAATACAACTTCCAAACTAAACCTTCCATTAAGCAAAGTTAATGTACAAGGAAAACCGTAACTAAATAATAAAACTAGTCGCTAACACAATTTATGTGAGGGCGAGCGGCCGCGGGACGCAGCGCCGAATGTCTCATACTTCCCTCAGGGCTGCCGACCAAGTTATTTTTCTAAATCACTGCCAGAATTTACCTTCCTGTCAAAATGTTTCTTTTTAGTTGGTAGTCAAAAATGAACCCAAGTACTACTTGTACTACTACAAGAGATTATTAAAAATCTAAACCACTTATATAGTTTCGTTATTTGTAAATTTAATACGAGAGAAAAACAAATACAAATTAATTGCTAAAATTAACACTAAAGAAATTCATGGCTTAATTCTGAAACGAATCTCAAACATCATTGCAAGGGAAGTTTAAAATCTGTCCGACAGCAGTATTTTGATTTAAATTGCAGTTTATGTGATCTTAAAACGTTTTAATGTCGTTTCAATATTTTGCTGTTACCATATAAAGGACGTTAATTTTAATCTGTAATTTTAATTATTACATTAATAACATCATAACTTTATCCAAAGCAAGGGTGTAAATATTTTGGTCACACCTATTCCTAATAATTGAACAAATGTAATTTACCTCCGTTACTCCGCCTTTGTTCCTGACTCAAATACATTATAACAAATAATGACTGAGTAACTCGAAACATTGTTTATTGAGTTTCCTTTTACAGCGGTATTTTATAAATTGAGTTAAAAGAATAATGTTATAATACACCAAAGTTGTACTATCCAGTTAATTTGCAAGACGGTTTTAGCGTCATACGTTGGTTCTTAATGATGACTCGGGCGGAAAGATAATCGGTAATAACGAGTAATGGTAAGCAAAAATGACAAACAATCTTCTCTTTCTAATAAGTGTAATTCTAGTAAGTGTAGCTTATTCCTATTATATCAAAATTAAAACAATCGACAATCGCGCAACTGTTGTGCGATTGTCGATTGTTTCGCAGCCAATTCAACTGTTTAGTTGCACAACTAGAAATCGAGAAGTATTCGCACCAACATGTAAGCACATAGGAATCAAAGCGAGACTAAGCAGTTGTGCGATATAGCTTTAACGCTAAATGTAAATGCGGTAAAAATTGGACCAATGGATGTTTTATTTCAATGTTTTGATTTATAAGCTTGTTTGTAATAGAAGAGGCATTTTTGTAAAAGCATTCTCATAAATGTGATAGGAAAATACCTGGTATTTGTGAAGTAGAGGCCAATAAATACCGTAGTGTTGCGGCGACCCTCACACCGTAGTCAGTTCGTTTTAAAAATGTCGACCAAACCCCAAAGGAACGAGCGAGTTCACCTCGATAGTTGAAAAATGCCCGAAACCACCCCTCACTACCTTCCTTCCGCCCCTCATCGCCGCCGCAAACTGAATTTGCTGAAAGTTGCACTGCTCTCATTATTTACAACTGCCGCAGTTTGAATTTATTTCTGTATCTACATGAACAGATTTACTTAGATACTAATATTATTAAGAGGAAATATTTGTACTTAATATGATAAAATGAAACTCCAAAGGCCTTCTTACTAGCATTGTTTTACATGCGGAGGAAGTCATGAGGAATAGATACTGTGAAATAAATTAATACAAGAATTAATTTTTAAATTCTATCAACACAGAACACTAAGTAACTGCATTTGATATGGGAATTTATCTTGTTTGGTGCTTAAATTGATAACCTTGTTCCTAACTTTAACCTATTATTGTAATTTGGAAATTGTAAATCGTTAATTAACATTAAGTTAGTGACAGGGGATGAAGTTATCAAATCACATTTTAACGAACAATTTCTTTTGAAAGCTAAGCATTGTCAGTATATTGGGAAGGTCGACAAAATTTAACTTTTAAATTCGTCAGTCGCCAAGTTAATAATGTAACAGCTGCTTTACCAATATTAAGGCATATTGATGAGGCCTTTTATTTGATAAATTGATACTGTCCTCTTATTTAAGGCCAACATTTTGCTTTAAATTATTCCTGTCTGTATCACGTATTTACATTAACAATACTAAAATTAATTAGTTTCACATAATACTTACAGGGAGAAGGAATAAGGTATTTTTTTATAGTTATATAGGAAAGTGCAATGACTGCTTTTAAGGAACATTTTGATTCAACTATTTGCTATAAGACATGCAGATTTTTGGAAGAAACTCTCGTTTCAGTCGAGGCTGTTGAGTCTATACAAAGACAGGCACAAATACACGTGCTCAACATCTCAGCAGAATGCTCGGCCGTCCCGGTTACCTCTCCGCCCTTTGATCTCGTACTTATACATTCCTTTACCGAACTCACGCTTGTAAATACCTGGGACACATCATGTTAGACAAGTGTTATGACGTCAACAACAAGGCTATATATCAATGTTAGCTACCTTTTACTATTCTATTATAAAACTTATCAGATTTTTTGTATGTATATATACCTTCACTTTCACGAAATAATGAATAAATCTATTCTAATATTGTAGGTGGCTGTACAAACTTTTAAACCCTCATTCGCATGAATGATTTTTAGTGCTTGTCTTCAGCGCTTTTTTAACGCTCTCGCTTTACAATGCATTTACGCGAGCGTTGCGTTTTAAAAATGCTGCCGTATAAACAGATACGTGGGAGAGTTTGTTCTATTTCGACGCTTTTTTAGCGCCTATGCGAATGAGTGCTTATTATTTTGTCGCCAAAAGTTAATTAACTTCAAAGTCCATTAATAATATTCCTCAAGTGAAGTCAAACGTCGTAAATCAAAGCGAGAGAAGAATATCAAGACGATAATTAGTTTGTACGCAGCCGGCGTAACAGTACAATTCCACTGCCGTCAAATTTGTATCGATAAAATGACTTCCCTTTCACTCTCTATGATTAAACAGAGATAGCTGTAAGTATCAATACACTTGTGACAGCAGTGGAACTCTACGCTTATATCGTTGCTTACTGCTACATGAATTTATCTTATTTACTGCGACACTTCGCATTAAATTGCTTTCATCGTAATTAATCGTTCAATGTCTAAGGAGGCTTGTAAATTAACATTAGTACGTGTCTGCACATTTAGGTTACATTAAAAAGGAAATTATCTTTTATGTAGACTGATTCAGAACTATGTTTGTTGTATGAGGGAATTAATCTTATCTCTTTTGAATTAACGATCGATTTTTGTGACCTAAAATAAGATAAATTTAATGTTCAGCTGGAAATTTTCTTCAATGTCTTACATCACGAGAATTATTCCCTTCGTCACCAATGAATAGTATCTAAGTGACTAGGGAATCACTGAGCGATTGACTTAGATTTTTTGCTAAAGAAAGTAAATACAGATTTTATGTACTTATTGTGAATAGGAATCACACTTCATACTTATAAATGCGAAAGATTAGATGGATGGATGTTTGTTAGAGTTTGTAGCCTAAAC
>DVQG01000077.1:0-21334 GCA_018231605.1 Papilio ambrax
CCCCCTAAGTTTAATAGCGTGAAAATATATAGTCTAAAGCGTGTCATAAGTGTAGGGATTTTTATAACAGTAATTATTCAAAAATATGCTGTGATTGCTGACAATCTACGACACAAAGTAGTGTGTGTTTACACTTTATTATATCAGTATATATAAGTATACAGATTGCAGAAAACAATAAGAATAAAATTCTAATTAAAATATTTCAACATTATTTATACATTTGATCTCAAACAAGTTTAACAGATCTTTTACAATACAAATCACATATAAACTTTCCATACCTCTAACATACAAGGCAGAGCTTGCCTCTGTATCGGTGTGGGCTCCTTATATCCACACTGTGTTATTGTATCTACTAGTGCTGGCTTCACATTATATCTGCTGCTTAGTTCTGCGAAATCCTTTAATGCACTTGGTACATGTCGACCAACTGCTTTTATACCATGCTCATTGCGGAAACGGTTTTGCTGGAAAATACACAAGGTTGAGTGTGTAGCTATATGTCATCAATAATTACTATTTTTTTAATGTTGAGGACATGGCAGAATAGTGAAGTAAATCCTAAATTCTTTGCTTTGTAAGTGCCACTGACAAAAGTGAAGGATTAATTTGTTTTTGTCTATTCATGACATATTTGGAGTTTTTGCCAGTAAATTGATTAATCCCTCAACACACCGTTAAATATAGTTATCATGTTATGTAGAGTCAGTTTTCTACAAAATATCACTATTTAATAATAATAATATTTGATTGCGAGGGTCAATATTTATTGGTAAAATCGTCAACATCACAAAATTTAAAGTAATTTAGTATCAAAAATGAGATGAGACAATGAGATTTGGTACCTCCTCTAATTCTAATTTCTTTTTTAAGTCCTCTGGCTTATGTTTCTTTTCTTTTTTCTTTTTTTCACCAAACTTTACACCTCCCACTATTTGTAAATCTTTTTCACTTCCAGATTCATTGTCACTTTGAGATGATAAAACTTCGTCATTATCCTCTATTTCTTCTTTGGTTTCTATTTCTTCTTTTACTTCTCCAGGTTTATGTTTTTTATCCACTTCTTCTTTTAAGTCCTTCTTAGAATTCTTTACCTAAAACATTAACAATTTAATATAAAGTTTTGTAATCTACTGTACGCAAGTTAACTTTTCCTAGGTTATAAAATATTTACTTCATTTTTTACACCCAAAACTCGGTTTTTAAATTTCAAGCCTTTCGTGAGTTTCTTAAAAATATCATATGCATCCATAATTATGCTGTTTCATATACAAATAAAGGCATTTACTAACTATTTAGAAACATCGAATTACCGTACCGAACCACACACGAGACATTGACAGTGTGGCTGTCATTGCTGTCATCGTTGACAATGACAGAATAACAATTTGTGTCAAATAACAGTGTGACCAGTATCTCTTCTAAAATGTGCAATTTTTAGCAGTAAAGGTCAATTTGCTCAAAATAATCAAATTATTAAAATATACTTTAATTGTTATTCTTTTTCATCAGAAACAACTTGAAAGTAGTAAAAACAAGATCTAGAAGTTGCTAACGTCAAGTTTATTGTAAAGTTACTACTTTGTCGCATATCTGTTTTCTTTTCAAAGAAATACAATAGATGGCGGTACAGTCAATTCTGTATATTGCGATCTCACTTCCGGTAAAAGGTTAAAGGCAAAAAATTGGCAAATCTTTGAAGTCATGGCAAAATGTTTTGCAGCGGTTTCTGCACAATTGTATTTAATTTACTTATAATAAAATTCCTTACTTAATTAGTTGTCCAAAGTACGATTGTTTGATGTTTATAGTTATTGTTGTATTTGTATGATGGTAATTCAGGTGTCATGAGGGGCAAAACTCGCCTTTTTTGTTGGGTAATTTTGTTTTGCAGTTAGTTTGACTTCACTAATATTCAACTTTTGCTGCATCCAGTTGTTATTAATAGCAAAATCTTAATTCTTACTTTACAGTCGTGAAATTTCTCTCTGTTGATGTTATTACAACAATATTTTGATCGTATTTAACTCATTTACTTTATAGTTAAATCATACAATTTATAGATAAATCATATTATCTGTTTACAGTAATGAACGTAGGTGAGGATGTGAGTAGGGTAATAATAAAAATGCTTAGCGTCAATGGAATCACTGCGAGTTTATTTAATTTTATACTTTTATTACATCCAAGTGTTCCGCGCGAGATAGCGGATTAGACATTGTAACCGAGAGGAGCGCTTCCAAACCAATTGCTACCGAATATCCCTCGACGTGACGTCAGACCCGAAGATACTTATAGTACTAAGTCCATCCGACTTTTGATATGTACTGCGCAGCCCGAATTGATTCCTTAATCACATTTATCAACAACATCAAAACAAGTAGAGACACTGCCATTACTCGACAGTTACTGATACAAATAATGTATGGGGATAACATTCTTTTAAACACATACCACATAGGGTTATTTCAAAAACCCTTTTTCAGAAACATTTAATTTGAGGGCAATATTTTGCGATCAAAGTTTGAAAATATTAACAAAAAAGTTTCTATTATTTTTAAGAGAAAATCTAAAGTAGAGTATCAGTAATTGTCGAGTGCCATCAACAGTTCGTAAATCGACTTCCCATTAACAATAGTACTGTAAGTGTCCTCATTGAGATAGATGTTACAACTTACAACAATTCTCAAAGGAGTCCTACCTCTACGCGACATCGGCCGCGTGCGTGTGCGCGAACGCGAACGCGGGACGCGGCCTCACACCTAAACCTTATCCATCAAATACACAATACTATGAAACATTTTTGTACACCCCTTTGTCTTTGATACTTTCCAAACCTCAAAAGTATAACAAAACTCTTTAACTAAATGTATTTAAAAACATATTTCATCCTCTTTGATCAACGATGGCAAACTATAACTTTTACATAATAGTAACACAATATTAGTTTAGGCATAGTAAAGCGCCCAGGGCTGCGTAAGGTCGGCGGACGCGGTGGCCGTTTTAAAAAATACAATAAATTAATATGCAATCGGTCCCCGGCCGCGCCGACGGTACGCGCGCCTTTAGACGAGGAATTCTTAATATTAACAAAAGAAAATCGATGCTAATAAAAACGCAGATCGTGCATACATTAAATTAAGAAAAAAAAGACAAAAACCTATACCTAAGTGTGTCAGCAAAAATATAGTGCAGTTAAAATTAGAATTGCCACTTAATTAACATTGACATATAAATTGATTTCATAAAAAAATATTTCTGTGTATAAAATGTGTCACCAAAGCGTAACAAACTGGCGATGGGACTACGCTAAAACTGGCCGCTTTTTCTATATAAAAAGTTAACATTGCATAATTATTTATAAGTGAAAAAAAAAACGTTCTTTGTCGACATTACAGAGAATACTATTTGAGGCAATTACATTTGGATACTTATAAGTTACAAAAATAGCTCTTAACGCTATTCGCGGCTGTCTTAGCGTAATCGCACCGTATATTTTCATTATCTGTAGATAAAAAAGTTACTTTCTAGTATAACTGTAAGTATATGTCGTTAGTGAATAAATTGTAAATACTTTTATTTAGTTGCTGCAAGACTGGCTATCAACGAGAGCTCGACCGAAGAAGCGGTTACTTAGATAATAATACTTATTTTTATATATTATAGAGATTGTAAGTGCACTTCGAGTTACGGAACTATATTTTATATGTAACTAGTTAGTGTGGTAGAAGAGAGCCGCGCGGTGTTGATGCACCCTTTACTATAACATTAGCGATCTATCATTAACAACAACCATTTTATTCCTATAATGTAGAGTAAGCTCATGCTTTCTTACGAGGATAAGGATTAAGAATTTATGGGAATTATTTTTAGATGAATTTTCACGAAATGTGTAGATCAAATTTTCTCAAGCAAAATAACGGAAAGCTATTAGGGTGTTTAAATTCTTTTAAACCAAAATGAATGTTATTTCGTTAACAATTAAACAGGTCTTGGGAATGTGTATAACACTGTTGCAAAAAAGAAATTAAGTAAAATGAAAGAGAGAATAAGTAATGCTTACTCTATCTGTGGCGTTAAAGTTTCGAGGGATTTGTGGAGACCTCGAGTAAACTATAGTAATGTTAACAACAATAACTTTTAACAACTAAAATACTGCAAATAACATTGTTATTACAAGTTGAACGAGCTAGTAGCGATCTCCTGCTTAAGTTACATTTAAATACATATAAATGTTATAATTATTGAGGTACTATGGCAGACTGACAACTATTGCTAGAACTGGTATATATAATATTTATATAAGACTGGAAGATACTGTATATATTAAAGCTATTGACTTAAGAATAAAACGACATCATTGAAAAGACCTTTTGGACAATGGGCATTGGTTCAGAAAATAATAGTTTTACTATAACATACAACTGTAAGTAGTAAAACATTTAAAGCACTGAAAAGCACTTTTATTTGAGGAAAAGACTAACATGTTCTAATGAAAACAAATCCTTTTGCCCTTCAAGGTATTCTATGAAAGAAAAAGATATCTAACATAATATTTCCAGTTACAAATTGAAATCTTTCGTCACAGTCGATTTATTCTTAAAAACGGCTCACGCTTCTTCGGTCGAGTAATTTAAAATTATTTTATATAATTAGCTATTGTAATCTGGTGTTGCCTATAATTTTATTACTCCCTGTATCGAGGCAGGAATAAAATTTCAGACAGTAAATACTATTGCATTTTAAATATGGAAATGGTTTAACAAAAATAATGTGTGTATGGGAAAAACTATTAACATCTGGTATAGCTTTGTTTGACAATATCTATAATTATTCTTTTACATAAATATAAGCGATCACGTATATTGACTCATCCAGGTATTGAATTGCCGGCCGGCCAGCGCGACCACTGTTAGAAACAGAAAGGCGCGTACACATCTGACGAATGCGACGCGAGCGCAACTACTACCGCTCGGTGAAGTCGCCACATCTGAACGCACCCTAAGATATCGTTTATTCAATCCCTTAAAACTTATTCTACCCCGTATACGTTACATTTATCGAAATAAATATTATAATAATTTCTAACAATGGTCCGATGGTCAGGCGGCTTTACTTGCTACATTAAGTTTATTTTAAAAATTAAACGATTAAAATTGGAGGTAATACTTAATATTATTAGAGGTAATACTTAGATTTAAAAGAGCAAGATTTGATTTGTGAAACAGTTTGTGAACGTGTGTAGTAACGTAGGATGACAGTATTATTCTTATTTACAAAAAATGCTCGTATTAAGACAAAACAAAACAAATATGTTTTTATTTTTCTATCGATATCCAACGAATTGGATTTAAATGTTGAAGTTTAACAGCATTTTGCGGTACTGCACAACAAAAACCCATTGAAATAATAAGATATTACTGACTTGATGTAAAAAAAAATTTTACTTTCAGTTTATCTCTGAGTTACATTCTGCAGACAAAACTTAAAAATTGATTGCAAAATCTTCTCCAACAGGCAACACTGTTGTTAGTAGTGAAATTGACACATGGCGTTCAGGGTTACCCGATTTTGAAACAGTATTTTATCCCCATCCTGTCAGATTTACCTGTCTCTTATAATATTTACTTAGCGTAGGCTATTGTTTAAGTTGTACTGTTACGAAGGCATCCCGTTGTTGATTATTTTGTGCATTACCTTACTTAGTAACACAGTCGGTTATTTAAATTATTTCTTCTGCAACTTAATCGGGCGTAAAAAAGCGAAATTATAGTTAGAAAGTATGTTTTAAACAGAAAACGCTATAATTTAATTTTTAAAAAATTCTCTCACTTATTAACTTAGTATTTAAAAATGCAGTATTTTGGTATACATTGCAAAAATATAAAAATATTATTGTTTCGCCGTATTTGAGGTTTGCGGTGCTTTTGAATTCAAAAAAAATTGCTGCGATTTGCATAATTTTGCCGACACGTATTCAAACTTAACATATAAGACCTAATTAACAATCACCAACGGCTGTCCCCGATTTTAGATGTAGTTCGCAGCACTATTATGAGATCAAAATTTTGAATAACGTAAATTTTCCAACAAACAATATGGTGGGAAACACAATCCGATCGTTTTATTAACGCATCAATAACAAGCTTACAAACAGCCGAACGAACAAATTAATTGCACAGCGAAATCAATAAACGCAAACACTAAAAAGTTATGGAAAGACTAAGTCTAAGTTTCACTATTAATTATCCATTAGTAGAATATATAAAAATCCTTTCCATTAATGATTTTATCTATTTACTATTTTAGTTAATAATATCACGAGGCGTATATTCCCAAACAATGCCACGATGTAATTATGTGTTAACCGCTAACTTACTTATAACATATTTACAATTCTTGCTACCCGCTTGCTTTTCACTTCTAAGCTCCCTAAAATGATACTATATGTTTATGTCCGGACCGACATTAGCTTTACCTAAATATCGGAATTAAATCAGCCGGTAAGTATCAACATTGTAATAAAAAATCAAAAACAAAATAATATATTGAGGTATTACGAAAAACGGAGGTACGCGCGCTTCATCCCGGGAATTTACCTCGTTTTTTGCTACGAAAGCTCAAAGCCCAAGTGTCCGTAAGCTGATCATAAACTGAAAATATATCTTAACCGTTACAACTATTTGGAAATCTACCAAATAACATTAAAAGTGTAAAATGATATCACAAAGTACGAATATATAACATTCCGAAAAAGAAATTGCAAATATCTTACAATTAAAAAAACTTATATTACCTTAGCGTTGAAAAATAAATGCAAAAAACGAAAATATTTTTCATTATACTGGATTGCATTGAAAAAGATGCATTGGTTTGATCCGGTCCAGTGAAGTTTGGTGACCGAGGCGCTAGAGGGCTCACTTTGAGTGAGTGCGATATGTGGCGTCGGCTCTGACATACTTCAACCATATGGCACGATACAATCTAAATGTTGACGTATCTTTGTTCAGAATGTTTTATTCTACTAGATATAAATGCATATTGGCAAAATATTATTCCCATTTATTTTTCTTTGGCTTTGTGAAATATCACGATGTTAAGAATACTTTAACCTCCTGCGAAGCTTTACTATAGTTATTATATTTGTGTGATATGTTGTTTTTACGATTTTCCTAGTTTTTCTTCATTTACTTCTATTGTTAGTGTACACCCTGAAGAGATATGTATGTATCGTAATGTGTATGCCGAATGCGGTACCCAAGCAATTTCCTACCATAATAAGTAAATAAAAATATTTTTATACAATCTGCAGCCATCTTATGGTCGATCCTAAGAATTTTGAGAATAATATAATAATAATAATCTAATAAATTTTCAATAACGAGACGTCCGCTACGTTGGTCGACATTAAATAAGAACCACTATACACTCATAGAGAGAAATCCCAAAATGGATACAGATTAAATATAATTATATTAATTAATACCTAATGCCTACATAAATTTTATACAGAAGAAACGATTACTTTATTAAATTCATGATTTGAAATCATGCACACGTATACGATCGTCGAATTAATTCCCGCTTTTCGAAGACCCACGCACATTTCTCTCTCGAATTGCCTTTCTCTGCTCGCTCTAACCCTGTATTCTAGGGAGTGCCGGTGAACTGGCAACCCCACAGAAATATTCCCTCCTCGTTATGTCAAATTTGACAGATATCCTATCATTTGCCAACTGTAAGCACATTCCTTCCCGGTTCGGAAACTCTTTCAGACCATTATGTATGGCGCGAAGACGAAGGCACGGCTACTTATATAATCATGATAATCCTAAATGCCCTAAAAGTATATATTGACGAAGCCAGTTTCGTACACGAAGGCAATGCTGTTCTAGATATAATGTCTAAATATTGTTTTTGGCACAACCGATTCAACTCTATAGGAGGAAAGATGTTATGTACGTGTAAGTATCGTGTTGACATTTGCCGAACGCGGGAAACTGCCTTCATAAATATATGCCAAAGGTAAATAATATAGAAGCAAAACGCACATAGATTACAAATAGTGATCAGACGTTCAATTTTGTACTTTCATATTCAGATTCCAAGAAGTCTTTAATTTTTCATCAACTCTTTTTTTTGTTTTATTACTTTTTTATCTAAAAATTTTGGTTATTATCTTCTAAATAATCTGTATTTTTTAAATTTAGATTTGGCGATCCGAAAAAAGTTTTCTTAAAAAATATTTCTTTTGAATCTTCTCTTTTAAAAATTACTGTTTAAAATTTGTACGTTCATTTTTGTACAGTTATCGAATCTAATTTGACACTAGACACTCGTAGAAAATTTTGTTTTTAAAAAATGTATTTTTTTTCTTTAGAATACAGTTGGCATTAATTTGGCAGTACTAGAAATATTAATACTTTAGTATTGCTCTGATTTACATTGTCATTTTGAACACTGAACATATTCTCTATAAAATGGCCGAACCTCGAGACTCGTCCGCAGAGCGAAGACTGCACATCGCGTCTGTTGCAGCGTGCACCGTGCACTGTCGGCCGCGGCGGCAGCTGGCACGGCGGCGCGCCGTGCGCGGGGCGCGGGCGCGGCGGCCGAGTGCGAATACTGTTCTTGTAATTTTACAACTAACGTCAATATTTTACTACATATATAATACACAACTAATCATTCAAATGCGGCATCATCCTGCATAGTTTTGGCATTGTCCGTATATTGCACATATATGCTATCCCTTTGTTGTGCGAGTCCAGTGGCGCGCTTCAGTGACCCTCGCGGCGCGGCGAGGCGAGGGTATCGGAAGACGGGCGCGTGGGCACCGCGAGCAGCGTGGGCAACGTGGGTGGCGTAAGCGACCGCGGTTCAGGCCATGGTCTGCGGTCATTGCAGGCCGGGCGGCAGCTGGTCGCCAGCGGCCAGGTCGAAGAGGTGGTGCGGCGCAGGCGCGAGGGCGCCGTGCAGCGCGGAGGTCTTGAGCAGCCGCTTGAGCATGCCGCTGGAGCCGCGGTGCTGCAGACTCTTATGCGTGGTAAGCGAGTTCTTGGTGCGGTATCGGCGGTGGCAGAACTCGCACACGTACAGCGTGTCCGACTGCTCGTGCTTGTCTTGGAAATGTCGTTTCAAGGAATAGTAACAAGAGAAGGTCCGCCGGCAGTAGGGACACTCCTGCGGCTCGTTGATGCCGCCGGCAGTGGGCGGGGGCATGCGGAGGGGCGGCACGACTGCAAATTGAAAATTACCCCCCGTTGATCATCTGTGCTATCCCAATGCAACGGGATGGTACAAATGTGTTAATCGGCAGTCCTTGCAATACGTTAAGAGACAGGTCGAAGTTCAAAGGCATATCTGAATAATATACTTTTATAATATGTATGAGGTTAATAATTATTATAATACTAATAATATGCACTGTACACATTGACTAACTACACAATAATCACGAGTTTGTATATATTCAAAGTCTTAAAGAAAGTCTTTCAACCACAATGACACAGAACACGTGATAACAAAATGATAGAAGCATGCTCCAAGCAACACAACAACGTCAAACTGCGACACCCGATGGGGAGGGGCCTTCGGCTTTGGGGTTTAAATTAAGGAAAAATAATATTGAAAAAAATAATCAGGAAAAAACCGAAATGAAAATAATAAAAGGACCCTTAAATCTGACCTTAGTTGTAAATGTTTGTTTCATGAACGTGTCCTAGCCTGTCTATAAACTTGTCTAACCTTGGTGGGTGGTGTTATGTACTGCGCTCGGGTGTGGGTTGGCCTGGAGGTTCTCTTTGCTAGCCGAGAGCCGCCGCGCGCCGCACCAACTCCGCCCGAGTAGTCACTAAAAAAATCGTATGTGATCCGTGTCCCCCGGCCTCGACTTGTGGTAGGTGTATATGTGCGTCATCAGGGAGTTGCGCGAGCAATAGACGCGCTCGCAAATCGTGCACCTGTACTCCTCCTGCCGCTCGGCGTGCTTGTCCGCGATATGCCGCTTCAGCGACGCCTTTGAGCATAATACTTTCCCGCAAAGCGAGCAGGAGAATAACTTTTTACCTGCAAACAAATCGAAAAAACAAAACAAATATGGGGGTGCTCCCCGGACGCTCAAACAAAGTGAACCTACTATTCTTTAGTGGTCTCTAATTATTTTGAACTTATTGACGAAAAAAAAAAAAAAACAAAAAGTGTTTAAAAAATAATAAATTAAATAACGAAATAATAAAAAATAAAATATAAATGATGGCGAAGCTACAGTGGGCGGTGATGTGTTAGAACAAATGACATGCGGAGGTTGCGAGGAAACATCGAGGCTCAAAAACCGGGATTGTGAAGCGCTGCCAGAATATAAAACAAGTAGGTAACGGTGCACTAGTACATAATACTACAAAAAGCGCCATTTCGTAACTACCTTTGCCTGAAAAGTTGATATCTTGTTAATAGGGATGTTTTAATAAAACTATCGACATTGTATATTTGTTTTTATTAAAAACGCCATTATCATCAATATTAGGATTTATGAAGTTCCGTTTAACGATTACAATTACATTTTATGAGTAGTTACGTCAAGTATTTACTTTTAAATTATAAAGGGGGAAAGGACTATTTAGGTATACATATGTAGGAGGTTGTAAACATAGTTTATGTGCAGCCCATTATAGGTCGCCGGTCACAGATGACAGATTATATACTAATTAATAAATGAAATGAATACAAACATACATTTCATAGTTCCAATGAGTTAAATCGCGACAAATGGAAGACAAAAAAATATAATCAATTTAGGCACATCGAGAACAAGTATTGTAATGGACTGCATTACATTTATAAGTGCCAATTATCAACAAAAACAAATCGAAGGATAGAATAGTATAATAATTTAAGAAGAAAAAAAAATAAAATTTCAATACAACAACCAATAAATTAATTTAGATTCCTTATAAAATAGGTAAAATAGCCAACAAGAAGTATAAGAACACATCGAACATTGCGCGTGGCACACACACGTGCGCCGAACGCGTACATGACACGTTAGAAAGATAAAAAAAAACTTAAACAGGTCACAGAAACAGTCTTAAACTTGCTAAGATCCTAACTAATGTAGTTTCAACAGGGATGTGTCCTGCTTCCTAGAACACGGTGTAGTTATCGCCCTTTAAAACCCACGAGGACCAAAAGGTCCCCTGAGATCCCGTTAAACTTAGCAGCTACGATATAAATAAAATTTTTAAGATCCAAAAATCACAACAGAAATTTTGATAAAATACCGAAATACGCTTCCGACTTGGTGACTTTTTTTTTCATATAAAATCACTAGTTAATTTAGTAAATAATTGTACAATTTTAATCTAGAGAATACGCCTAATAGTGTACAATTCAAACGGGACTTAGTCTAATCAGTCTATAGCGTTTATTACTTTTGGCAAAATCATTTTTGATCAACAAAAAACAAATAATTTAATATCATAAGATCTTTTAGCTAGAAAGAAATTAGCCAAATAATTACCGTACTGCCACTCTCAGCAGCACATCCCTGTAATTGTAAAGTAACGTAGATGAACTAACATCTATGAATTCAGATAAAACTTACATCTAAGTAGTCAACTAACTTAATTCCCAAACCCAAATTAACAGTAAAAACTATTATCTATATTACGTAAAATAAAACAACAATTACTACTTCTTACAATATTTGCAATTTGTTGCAAAAAAACTTAACATTCTCTCGAAGCACGGAATGTTGCGAAAAATTTAAAAACAAATTTTGATTCATTTTACGAATTTTTTTATAACCTTTTAGCTTAACAATTTTTCTAACACGAACGACGTTCCGTTTTAGCACCAAAACACTAGTCTTTCCAATCATTTAAACGAATAATAATAAAGCTTATGAAATAACTAAACAAAGAGTAATGGCTAAGCGTTTATGCATCTAGTAATAACAACGTAAACCTTATAACACAATAGCATTAAATTTTATTTTAGGAAGCCTCTCATTAAAAGTATATCAGCATTGATCCGTTACCTTCTAGGCAAAGTGTTGAACACTACTCCTAACTTTTTTAGAAGATTACGCAAAATATGTCTTTTTCCATAAAAACACAATCATAATTATGTAAAGCAGGCACTAATAATTACTTAAAGTGTATATCGTTACAATAAATTATGTTTTACATTTACACTTAGATTAAAAAATTCTTATTGCTATGAAAAAAGGGAAAAATAAGAATAGTTTTCACCGACAATACGAGTCGACATAGATATAGTGATGTATTAATTGAACTATAATTGTAGAGTATAGTTGTGTAACGAAAACATATATAATGTATTGTATATAACCAAATCTACATATGGATTAACATTAACGCGAAAGTCTAGATCCAGAAGAGATAGGAGACTGACTTACTACAAGCACTATCGTTCAGAAACTGAAGGTATTAGCTGTACAGGTTTCCTAACACAAAGACTATGTAACGGCGCAGACGAGAAAAGCGATGTACATCGAATGGAAAACATTATAGTAATTATTATTTATAATCTATGTAATTATGTGAGCTTTCTGAATCTAGACTAGTATAATATATAAATGCTCGTTTGCAATAGTAATGGTTTTAATTAACACTATGTATGGCAAGCGAGACGTCGTAAAGGAAAATTATTCACTGTTCAAATTTAGGAACATTTAACACTGACAGTTATTACAATTAAATAGTTACCTACAATGTAATTATTTTATCTTTAGCGCGTCATTTACTTACAATTTTAAAAACGAAATAGCAACTTTGTAACGTAAAAAAACCGTTTAAAAAAGAGTACAGATTAAATAATTTAAATATAGAAACGTGAAAAGAAATGTCAACGAGTAAAAAATAAAAAAAAAATATTAGAAACGAACACAAGAGTGCGTTAAAACTTACGTTTGAAACTAAACATCTTTACTAAATAAAAAAAAAACATATATAATAAAATAGCCATAAATCATTTGCTTAAATGGCACTTTGCGATTCACTTTGCTAAGTAATCCTTCGTCTGTGCATTAAATATAACAAAAAAAGTAAAAAAAGATAGCAAGTGACAAAATATAGTCGACTAGAAAGACAAGCCATAAAATGAAATAGCGTCGACTTTGAAAAAAAAGTGAAATCTACTATATTGTTCTGTGGTATGTGTTTGTTCGGTGGATTTTTACTTTCGGTCTACTTCGGTACTGGTACTTGTATAATGGTATTGTATTGGTTGTATTGCATGTGTGTTGTATGTGTTTGTGTGTGTTGAGTGACATGGCCCGCGGGTCATTTATAAAGAAACTTTTCTATTGGTGCTATTTTTTTCCGATTGTTTCAGTCTTAATCAATGAACAAAAAGAAAACACCTAAATAAAATATAAATTTGAAAGCCTCATTAGCCAATTATATATCTGTGTATATAATTTTTTATTAACTTTAAATAGATTTTTTTTAGTAATCTCGTATAAATATCTAAGTGTGAGATCAAGAAGGTAAAATACAGAATAAATAAACTTGCGAAACGCCGAAAATGAACACAATGTTACAAATTATATGCCTCTTTTGTTTCTTATAACGAACACTGTTTCTCTTTTTTTTATAAATTTAAGCCTAATATATAAATTTACAGCACCAAGATTTTTCTCTTTTCTCAAAATATTATTATTTCTCTTCGCCTTATTGTCACACATTAACATAGTGTAAAAATCAGGAATATCCCACATACCGCAGTATTGCACCTCGCGGACGTGCAAGTGGCACCATTTTGATAACAATTCTCAAAAATTCAAACATTAAATCGTCAAACTCCACTCTCCCTTTCGTCGCTTGGAATGTCATATAGCTAATTGTGATGTCATATATGTCACCGCGCCGCTGGCCGCCTGCGCGGGCGTCGGCCGAACGGACAACACCCACTCCTACAGTTCAAAGATTAAACATATATTGTAAATAGAATCAATAGGCAATTTCTACAACATATCCTCGATATAGTTAAAAATATAAATCGTCTAAGATATATTAAAATGATCTAACATTAAAAAGAAGACAAGAATTAAAAATGATATTGCTTTAAGTTGCAAGGTTTGAGATTAGACGTTAAAGTGGTCTTTGAACTTGTAGAAGTCGATGTTGTGGGCGAGCTTGGGGTCCTGCGTGGTGAGGTTCTGCGGCTGCGTCTGCGCAGGCATCGCGGGCAGGGCGGGCAGGGCGGGCAGCGCGCGCTGGCGGCGGTGGTAGATGCTCTTATGGTTGTTGAGGGAGTTGAGCGTGCGGAAGACCTTGTGGCAGAGGCTGCAGCGCGCCGAGTGCAGCGGCTGCAGGTGCTGCTGCTCCGTGTGCCGCTTGAGCGTGAGCCGCGTGGAGAGCAGCTTGCCGCACACCTCGCAGCGGTGCCCCGCGCCCAGGGGGCCCACTGCGCCACACATAACAACCAACATTAGCGCATTAGTCAACCGACCCCCACGTCGGGGCCATGGGTACCAACACCACTGCGAAGCTCCAACGGGTCCCATTCGTTCGGAACCAATTGGCACGATTTAGCGCCACTATGATACGTGGCAATTTAGCGAACCGACATGGCTTGTAGAGGCAATTTAACGTGATCAATCGAATTTGACTAATGCGCTCAATTAAAATTTTAAGTTGGTGGTTATGCGTGTACCGATTATAGTTCCAATTGGTTCCAGTGAGGGGCGTGAGCGTAGCGCGCCGGCGCCGGGCGGCCGCGCGGTACGCTCGCGCCTGCCTTGGGTTTTAGTAACGACCTCAGGACAAAATATATACGGTAGTCTGGCGGTGCGCATGCAAAGTACACGTAAAACTATTCTATGTACAAATGTTAGGAACATATCGCTTTACAAATTTGTTTTCGTAAACTTAACAATTTTCTAAGGGCAAGACTATGGCGTTTTAGGTGGTAAAGGATGGCAGCTTTAGTTCTTCAAATGGCAACGTGATCGGCAACGGATGTGACGGGCGTCAATTGACGGGGTAGAAGGGGCCCTGTCCGGTGGCGGAGGGCGGTTGCTGCTTGCGGTGGTAGATCGACTTGTGGTTTCTCAGACTATTCAGGCTGGAGTATACCCGTCGGCAAATATTACAGACGGGCTCCCTCGAGGGCCTCATGTGAACGTTCTGAATGTGCCGTTTGAGCCGCGTCAGGGAGGACAAGCTCTTGTTACAGGGCTCGCATCTGTAATCTTCCTGGGGGGTGCGGGCGCCACCTGGTCACAACACAAGCAGTTAGCCCGGTGGAAGCTTCCGAACGCACTTTTAATGCACTCTCTTTATCGCTGCCTCACGATTATTGGTTTACTTTTATTTGTAAGCACCGCCACCCCCCTTTACAGTTTGATGATAGCCATCCTCCGCGCCGTAAATAATGCCAAGCGATATTAGTAACGCATACATGTTTTTGTGTCCTAGTTCGACCTAAATACGGCTTAGCAAAGCTCTGCGGCGTTTGTGATGAATTAAGTCTGCCGTTGTCATAACAGTGCGACGCGCGGCGGCGGTTCCGGCCGGCGCTCGAGTTTCTCGAACAAAAGCGTTAGTATTCTTCAATGAGACTGAATGTCTGTTTTTTAATATAATTCGACACCGGGTGACCATTACTAAAAAATCCATTGTCCAATCTTGGATGTCCCGATCGTTATATTTCTCAAGACAATAATGATTAAGGGTAATACGAAACTGTTTTTAGAAACATGAATGACTCATGGGATCCGTCGTGCGTTTTAAATAAATAACTCATTACCGGAATACAATTATTATGCTATACGATGCTTGGCGGTGAATTTTTCGCATGCTACTTTCGGAATCGTCTTCTCGCAATTGTTTCTTTCTCTACATAGTATTTTCGACACGATAACTTCCAGCCAATTGTATGGTACGAGTGCTTTTGCTGTTTTTTCCCGTCAAAAATGAATTTCAAATCAGATGACACGGTATTATGAAAACCAATCCATTGAATAAAAAGGAAATGAAACTTAAAATTGGAAAATGGGATCGAGGGATATCTCCTAGCGTATACTTTAAGACACATCTATAAAACAAGCTGGCATATCTTCCTTGTACGGTTACAATAAACTAGTTACAATACAATAAACATGCACGCCACGTTGAGTTTTGGTTCAATGATCGATTCTCATTTTTCAAACTGAAACTGTAACGGTCTGGCAAATGAAAACGGATGACGATTAGATCGCGGTACATGGAACCAAAACACAAAAGCTAACATTTATATTTAGTACAGAACACAGAGCACAAAATGAAGACATATATAAATATAGGTTAAGAGGATGAATATACATAGATAATAAAGTACATATATATATAGGTCACGTGATATTGCCTCATACATTTTTTTTGTAAATATAAACCTATTAATGATATATAAACCTAATAATGACAGAGCAGAGAGGAAGCGGTGATGGTGGCATACGACAGACAGTGCATTAAAAATATCGTTTGTTTCAATATATGTAGGTAATGCATAAAATAAATTTGCTGCTAGAGAAGCCGCGACTCACCTTGCGAAGTGCTGGCCATGCCGTCGGGCGCCAGCGGGCTCGGCAGACCTGCAACCAGCACACACACCCGCTTTATACCCTGCTACACTTCCAACACATGCCCATCTACTTCTATTGGAAGGCATTTAATGGATTTACTTTGGCACAGCTGAATATATTTACGAGTATCCTACCCTAAATAATTTGTCAGCTGTTGATAATTTTTATCTCGCGAGCAGCATAGAAATTGGAAAGGAGATACATTCTTTAACAGACAATTAAAACTACACGAAGTCATAGGCAACAGGTAGTTGTTGCTATAGTTAAATTAATTTTCAAAATGAACACCACACCATTAACACAACATCAACATACCACGACACTAAGATAAAAATTATAATTTACCCGCCAAAGATGAATGCTCAGTGAGAGCCGCCATGCTGAAGTTGTAAGTGTTAGATGGGGCGAAGAGCTTGGTATCCGCCGGCGGGATGAACGGCGAGGGTGGCAGCTGCGGCGGCGGAGTACGGTCGTCTGCCTCCGCAGAGCTGCCGCGCGACGGCGGCCCGCCCTGAGACAAAATTATCTAGGCATTAAACTCATGTTACCCTTTTCATTTACTCTATGATCTGTAAGCCTGCCATCGAAAAACTCAGTTAAAAAAAAAACAAAAAATAGTTAATTACTGAAAAAAGAAATTAAGATAATGATTTTTTTTAAATAAATTATATGATCGTAATAATGATCTTATACGATGCAGACGATCTGTCTGTCACTACGGATAGCATACCATGGTATAACAATAGCGGCTGTCACCGGACACTCGCCGAGTTCCGGGTAGAGGTATCTAGTTCGTTAGACTTCTTTCTAATACTCAGTAATGTCAATGTCAAGTCAATTAAGCGACGGCGGACGAGGTTATAATGTTTTGACAGCTTGAATTTCAAACGTATCGGTTTGGAGAATATAAACAAAATTATATTTTATAGTTTATAATAACATCGTTATAAACTAGCCTGCACAGAACTACCAGGCGATTACAGTTTTCAAAGTAGGGGATCAAACTTGACATTGTATTTAAAAAAAACGGCTTATTGTAGTGACAGGACTCACCATGGACCGATGGTGCGAGTGCGGCGGCGTGTCATCTGCGCTGCGGTCGAGGTCCGCATTGGAGGCGCAAATCATGTCAATGGGCTCATGCTTGACGTCCTCGAGACGCGGGGATGGCGAAGAGGAGGAGTTAGATATACCGTTCCCATTGCCCTGGTCGTGAGCGCGCGTGTTGTTCACCATCGAGTGGTTTTTGGTGGAGAAGTCGGCGGCGTGTATCTGCGGCTGGTCGTTGTTGTTGTCGTGGCGTATGCGCTTGATTACATCGGGCGAGTTGTCGGCGGAGCGGCTGAGGCGGCGCGGCGGCGGCGGGGCGCGGCGCAGCAGGGCTTGCGCGGCTGCAGGCGGGTGCGATAGCAGAGCCTCCTCCAGCTTATCGGTGTAGCCGGGGGTGTGCGGGGTGTGGGGCGTATGCGGCGTATGCACGGGGTGCGGCGGACTGCGCGGGGAGGCTGCCGCCGCGGCCGCAGCTCGCGTTAAGTTCTGGAGGAGCGGCTGTGGAAGTTATTAGGTGTTTCAATCGTTTTACATGCTGTATTTCATAATGTCTTTTTAAGTAAGTCTATATTACGTACAACAAGGCAGTAAATGATTACTTACCCCTTGCGAGTCGTCAGTTTGTGTGAGTCCGGAGACGCGCAGGACCTCAGCTGTCTTGAGGAAGGAGGAGAGGCTGCGCTGGTGCACGTTCACTTCGCCGTGGTAAATGAACTCGACGAGCGCGTTCAAGTCCGTAAAGGCCACGTCTTGGAGCACGATTACTGGGTGCTTGCATGGCGTCGACTGTGGAACAATGTACCGAATATTTAAAATACCACCTAATGTTCAACAGAACCGGATTATTTAATTGTTATTATTAAAATAATCCAAAAGAGAACTAAGTACTTGGTTCTATTTCTTATCTATGTATTGGTGTCGTAATATTTTTCACCTGCGCAAATGTTTGCTCAGGCTCAGGTCCGATAGGTATTGTCGATATAAATAATTTTTTACTTATACGCTGAGACAAAACAGACTATTTTATGATATTTAACGTTATTCACAAATTATCTTCAAGTATTGACACTCTAAACTATTCCAAGATACCTAATTTAAGATTCTTATAAGTTGACTTGTTCTAATGTTTCTGGGCCTTACCTTTAAAAGCTCCCTGAAGTAGGGGCTGCAGGCGGAGAGTACGACTCTATGAGCTTTAAGGCTCCTGCCGTCGCAGGCGAGGGTAACGTCGACAAAATCCTCGTCATCCCTGAGGTTTTCGAAGGCGCTGGTGATGCTGCTCTGGTAGTTGTTCCAGCGCAGACAGAAGTGCTGCGTGTCCACCATCTTGTCTGATTACGGTATCGTTTGTTTCGTGCGGATTATGGAGTCATGTGTTCGGACTGGCGATCTGCGGACAATAGTCACATATTAGCGAGATGTCACATTGTTTACGATGTGTGGGTTTGTTTATGTTAAATATGCAGATAAAGCTTTCTTATCAATTAAAGTCTGTTTGTTTTTAAAGTTGTCAACGTATGCATGTCCTGAAATAGAAAGCTATCCGTCACATTATCGTGGTGCTGTCTAGTTTGTTATTACGCGGTAATTAGGGCGCGTGCACAATAACTCGTGCAGTAAACAAGTGTACAATGCTATTTTTTTTATCTTTTCTGACCTGATTTTTAATGTAATGTTTTATTTATTATAATTTATTGTTTTATTGTTAAGAAATAGGAACACTATAACAGTGCTAAGATATTGTTATCATTTAGCTGGATGTATATTTAACTACAAGTTGCGGGTCGTTAAGACCTCGATATACGGCCGCAGATTTGCGCAAGTAAAGTAAAATATGTCAAAGATGCTAAAAATGGCAAGTCTTAAATAGCAAGTTATTGCTGTTTTAAGCCTCGAGTTGGATTAGCCAGAATAATTATTTTGAAAAAAAAGGGTTTATAAGTATATTATAAATTGTTTGATTATCAAATCCACAGAGAAATAAGAAACATTTGAAAAGAATTGAATAGAAAATAATTAAAAAGGAACTTGTCAAAGTAAACGTATTATGAACAAATGTCGAGTTTCATTGGTAAAGTTTTCTTAAGGGTTTCCCGTAGAAATCTCCGAGGTCGGTGTATTGTGACGATTGCAAATTTACAAAATTCCAAGAGTTTGAAATAGCATTGTATTTGTAGTTAAAAGCTTATTGAATTAACTTCGTATAGAGTTGTAAGGTATAAGAAAAATTGTTTCTTTTTCTAAGGTTTCACAAACTCGATGAAAAGTATGAAGTAAGAAAGTATTCGGCTTGGAAAAGTAACTTTCAATAGACTTAATTACTCCTGTGGTTCAAAACCACAACAAATTAACAGGGTTTGTTCTAACGTTTTGTTTCTACTTTAGAACTTAGGTAGTTTTAATTTGGAGTTTTGCATGGCACTGTAATCGTTTGATATTTTTACGTAATGTTTTTTTTCTTTTTATAACAAAAGTGGTTATTAGTAATATTTAATTGGCATTCTGTCGGTCTGTATCTTGTTGATTTATTTATATTGCACAATAATAAAAATATGAAGAAAGTAAGTATAGTGTTAGATGGACATAACTGTTTGTTTTAACTAATTAACAAAAAATCTGGGATTCGAAGGAGTGTTAACGAATTAATAAGATAACCACTTAACTACTATGTTGTTAAGTCAATGTAAACAAAACTTAATACAAAACAACGGCAATTATGTAACAAAGAATCGCATAGTTCTAATGTATTTCTGAAAATCGCTTTCGATACGATCCGAGTTATGATATAATGGAATGTATCCCTTATTCCCTTTGTGTTAAGGTGGTGATGGGTGTTAATGAACGGCATAAAACGCACGTCGTATGGTCTGAAGTTTTTCAACAAATCGTAGACAATACGTCCCAGTGACCGAGTGCAGACAATGCTCCTCGGATTACCACTTGGTATGTGAGCTGCTTATCTTGGCTGTCGAACTTGTATTTTTTGTAATTAAATATTAACGAATTATTTGATACTAGACTGTTGCTCGCTACTTCACACGCGTGAAATAAAAAAAATCCTATGTTACTCACTGATAACATTGCTATTTAATGGTGAAATAATTTTTGAAATCAGACCAGTAGTTTTTGAGTTGTTTCAATACATGTAAAATATCCAAATCTTTCCTCTTTTTTATATTAACTAGTATTTACTACGATAAAGCTCAAGCTTGGATACAACAAAATAGTAATCGAATGGTCCACAACCTCAGGGTACGTTTCGTTTTACGTTTTACGTCTCAAATCTAATTAGATTTATGCATTTATCGCTTGATTGTTAATTTCACTGCAGTGAGTCATCCAATAATTAGGTATCAATAAGTGTAACAATTATTTGGCACTTTAAAATACGTTGACTTTGAGATTCTTTTATTATGATTTGGTCGACGAATAAGTACTTGACCTTGTTAACGGATGGCTATAGTCTTTACAGTTATATTTACTTCCAGAACTTTTTCATAACCATTTTCATAGGTTAAAGCAGGCTTTTAAAATTGATTTCTTGTTAAATTTTCCCTTTACTCTTATGAGTTTTATGAAAGAAAGGCAAAAAGCTTACAAACTTAAATTTAGTTAGAACTGTTTAAATAAATTACATTAATATCTATACTATTATAATAAAGCGTAAACACACACTTCTTTGTTGCCTAAGAT
>DVQG01000078.1:0-21260 GCA_018231605.1 Papilio ambrax
GGCAGCGGTCGCTTTCCATTTCAGTGGATTCAGGTGGCCGCTTGCTCGTTTGCCACCTTATATTATAAAAAAAAAAGAGGCTTGGCTCGGCAGGGCGCGGGTTACCGCGCGTCGGCCGGTAAACAGATTCAAAAGTGATAAATGTACTACATGTATTTCCGTTGCGTGGTCGCGCACACGCCTCCCACGCTAATTGTTGTTGCGACTTGTTCGCGCGACCTCCGCCTCGCCGCCACGCCGCCACGCCGCCTCGCCGCCACGCCGCCTCGCCGCCACGCCGCCACGCCGCCACACCGGCGCCGCGCCTCGAGGTGATATTTAACGTGCCCACATTTAAATGCTAATGCGCAAACTTTCTGACCCTCTTGTGAGAGTGCCCGCTACCTCCGCACATAATTTTCGTTTGTCCGAGTTTCGAACTCTCTCCGGCCGCCCTGTGACTCCCAAACGTCGCATTTGAATTTAAAACGTCTCCTTCGCTCCCGGAAATTAGAATCACAATCGACTCGCTCCGATATAATTATACTGCATGTAATCGGAAGCGGAGGTAGAGCCCCTAATGGCCGTCGAAACTGAAGAGAAACGTGAGTGGCCAGATCGCAGGGTCGCGGCCGGGGCGAGATAAGGGCCGGCGCCGAGGAAAGGGCGATGTCCATAAACAACGGCCGCCTCCGTCCCAATTAATAAAGCGGCCGGCACCGAAGTAGTGCAATTAATTCTGCGCCTTCGCAGATTTTAATAGTTGGCATAAATCAGAGCGGCGCGAGCCGGTGGGTAATCGCCGTTTAATATGCCGGCCGGTCGACTGTCCGCCGCAAATACATAAATATATTGCCCTCCGCGAACCGATAGGGCGCCGCGATACGTGATCCGGAAGGCTCCAATCTGTGTTTGTTTTCTTACAAATTTTCTTTCGCTTTCTTCGTCTGTGGCGCTTAAAGAGGGGCCATTTTATATTCATTTCCAATAGCACACATTCCCATAAATACTTACACATGATGTGTGTACAATATTTAGTTGATATGTAGTCCGCTGCCCTACCCTTAACTATTTGGTCGCGCCAGGTTATTCAATTATGTTTAGATCACAGGAGACAGTTTCCAAATTCAATTGCAGCTAGACTTCAGTTAGCGTTAAGTGGTTATATCCCCTTCGACAGTGCCGAGTGGACACGGGCCGCGGGCCGCGGGCAGGGGGAGGGGAGGTGAGGGAGGGGCGACACCTCCGAATATTGAATTTGCGGTGTAGCAATTCTCAATTGTTATCAGGCGCAGCAAGGTGTCACACAACTCGCACCCCACGCACACCCCACAGGTACAATCCTTTCTATTATGTTAGTGTGTTATATCGAGTGCTATAAGTCTTAAAATTATACTATACTTTGAAGTTGGAGGTTTACACGTTTTTCCCAACAGTGTACTGGATCACATAGCAATTACTAAACGAATTCAACAATTTGATACTAGCCACTCCTGTTGGAAATCAAATAATTTCTGAGATGATCCGGTGGTGCGAGCGGATGTCATTCCTATTAGCGGGATCTTTTGAAAGACCTCCGGTAAAGCTTGTCATAGCGTAGTGACTCAGTACCGCACCGGTATAATTTGTATATAACTCGCTTATGTCCGCCACTTTAGAGAAAACACAAGAAAACTTTTGTACCATGTATATATTTATAAAAATAATAGTAGTGTGCAAGGTAAGCCCCGAGAGCGTCGCGTCGTTGCCGTTGGGGCGGTCATTGGTCAATTTATTTCTTGCGCCTGGCCGGGACCGCAGTTATCATGATTGAATTAAGTAAGTCCGGAATTGCACCCGCGCGGGTCCCCGGTGATTTAGCGGCGCTCGCCATTGTCCGGCGTCCGGCTTCGTCCGGGCCGGACACCTCCTCCGGTTAACATTTCGCCGGCAAAAAGGGAATCCGGAATTTTAATCGTGAGAATGTGCGGCTGGTGCGCGGACGCGGACCCTCTCCGCCGGTTTATTTAACATTAATTTTCAACTTGGAGTTACGATTGAGGTCAGAATTGGGGTTCGATTGAAAACATTGATTCGGTCCGACTTTACTTCTTCATGAATATACCCCACAGCGGACCACTGGTTGTCTATTTAACTGACTACACACACACTGAATGTTAAACTTCATTCAATAAAGTTTGTTTTAAACTAGACATTAGCTCTATCTAGCGAACGAGATACGTTTCTACTTTCAAGTTTAAGGGAAAACTTACGAAAATATTTGTTATGCCAAAAACCTAAGTAGAAAGAAGACATTCAAGATTCCAATGTATACAATTTCTGTATTAAAGCTCCAGCTATGTATCTAAAACGCTTTTCCACCGATCGATTTGTTATTAATATTTACACAAATAACATTCCTAATGCAATTAGGTCATAGATATGTAAACGACAATTTTAATCCGTAGCTCAAGGGCGCGAGTCACGTAGCGATCGTAGCACGTAACAGTGCGCCGTAGCCGCGCGCTACGAAGGTTGTTAATTGAATTAGAATGGGCTATGGAAGGTGCTTTAACTTTGTACTCGGCCGCTCAACTTTTCACTTAAGCAACTCCAAGTTTGCGTTTGACCCTCGTTCAAACTGAACCAAACGATTACCATTTATACACATAAACTGAGTTTGTTTATAACCAATATACGATCGGCTATGACATTTCTAGATTTTTCATACGGTTAGTACTATACTTATACGTTCCAAGTCAAAGATTGTGTTTAAGTTTTATTTGTTCATTTATTTATAAGTATCTTAAATTTATTACAAAAATATATAATTTCTTCAAACTGCCAAAGAATTTTATAGGCGAAAACAGCGCCTATAAATATGCCTATGTTGCTACAAACTAGAAGTAAATTATTAATTTCAGTTATTTCCGTTCAAGTCAGTATACTAGAGCGCGCGGTCGTTCCCGCGTCGCGAACATAACTTTAGTTATTTTCATCAGTCGGATTGGAGACAAACGTCTCATTACCATTCACAGAAGACGCGCACTACAAGGACTGAGAGCAGCACCACTCGCTAAGTACTTGTTATATTGTACGTCGTTTATTGACGAACGAAACGGAGCTGTGCGATTATTGTGACTTAATAGTTCTTACCTATAATATATCTAAATTATATTATAAGTAAAATGACTATGGTAGAATTACTCAAAAGTGACATTTTTTAAAACGCTTAATCTATCAGAAAATTATTTTAGAGGTTAATAAGCACGAGATGGTACTCAGACCATTAACTACGAGTAAATTAGCTACGAGTAATATTAGGCCGAGTGCACAACAGCCGCACTATGTAGTTTTGGAGACATCAACATAGAAAAGCACCAGCGGTGTGCTGGGCGGCGGGCGGCGGTCGGGAGCGGCGGACGACACGCGTCAGCGCGCGCCGTGATGTACTGCCGGCGAGGATATTACATGCCCGTAAATCCACTTTAGAGCTCTCGCAACAAAATAAATTGTTCATATTGTACCAATTATGTCCCGATGCTTTTTTATACATGTACACACTGGTGCAGCTGCTGCTGACCCTTGCGCTTTCCCAATAGGAAAAGGGTAGAAAGAAGAAGAGAACTTTCTTCATTACTAACTTGTGCCTCAAAATATCATGATAAAATTACAATTTACACCTTATTACCTAAGTTACGGCTGCGATATTTGTAACACGTAAATACACTGCTTTGCAATTTCTCCGACAAAATCGAGCAAGAAGGTAATACCTAAATCTCATACAATAGGCCAAATTAAAAGAAATGAAATCACACAGAACTATTACATTATATGTAGTAGCGACGCGAACGCGGCAATTCAGAACAAACTACGACAAAGTCTAACATTAATAGTCTTTTTCATTTTTATAGAAATGGTGCTGAAAGTCTTTACATGAACAGACAAAATCACGGCTCATAAAACCTAACTAAAACATACACCTTTAAGTTCTATAACTGAACAATGCGAAAGGGGTGAATATATTAAGCTGGAAATTGAAATACCGCGAATAAGTCTAACTCATGTGAGAGAAAAGACAATAAGTTCTTCATATTACTTTTAACGAATTATAAAACATTTAATTTATTGTATACTCGCTGTCGCCCGCGACTCCGTCCGCGTGATAAAAAAATAAAAATGAGTAGCCTATGTGTTCTTCCAGACTATCCTCTACATATATCAAATTTCATCGAAATCCGTTCAGCCGTTTAGACTACAAATTCTAACACCCATCCATCCATCTATCTAAACTTCTACATTTATAATATCAGTGAGAAGTAAAAACTATGAAGTAAGATGTTAGTCAGTGATGTTTAAGCTCTTTTTATGTCAAAGAATATTTAAAATGGGCCCAGTCGTGTTTGAGTTATTTCAATACATACAAAAATACAAATAGTATAGACATGCTTTTTAGATTTTATTTACTTACATGTTCATTTTTTTCTATTTTAATTAGTTTATGGAACATCAGTACGAATATGTGTCATATTTTTTCTTTTCCTTATACATCTCTAGAGCGTAAAATAAAAAACTACGGTTTAAAACTAAATTTACCAACGGTTGTAATTTGAACAAAGCATGCAAAAGCATTGCTTATCAACATTGGGTAGGTCCGTATTTTGATAACGGCTAATAAATAAATTATTTCGGATGAATGAGTATGTTTAATTTTTATTCAAGAAAAGATTAACAAAAATCCATTTAAGTAAAAAAAAGAAATAGAATTTTTAAAATCGGCTCAGTAGTTTTTGAGTTATTTCAATTCATACAAAAATGCAAATCTTTCTTCTTTATAACATTAGTATACATATAGATTAATCTTAAAAACTAATAATAAATATTGTATGCATGTGCTCGCTGGTAATGTTAAAAAGTTTGCAAAGAACTCCCGTCGAACAAATTGCAAGTGTTGGCGATAGTTGCACAGCGGGCGAGTGAGCACAAGTTAGCGACCGCGCGGCTTCCTGTAACGACGGATTTCACTTAGCCTCATTACTGATGCAAAGACGCTGCATTGAATTTTAACGTTTTGGTGTAAAGTTCTTTTTGAAATCGCACATTTTTTATTCTTTACAGCGTTTTGCCTCCGATGGTGATAAATACTTTTCTCTTCTTTTTCTCTCCGTTGTTGCCGCTAAAAAAATCAAGGTTTCATTACGTACTAAATGTACATAAGAAAATAAGTACTGAAAATATTTCAATCAGTGCCACAAAATATTTTATTACAAGCGAAAACAAAAGAACTTTATCGTTTATTGCGAAAAATGTATTTATTTGTACACATCAAGATGTGAAAAGTAAATGAATACAAAAAGGGTGCATATCATAAATCACTCACAGAAACGTTACGTGCGAGGAACAGATAGCTTGACATTGAATTATTCTTAGCAAATGTTTGGAATATAACAAAAATTCAGAAGATATTTATCAAAAAGCAATGATGGTAAAACATCCGGTAAAATCTAGATGGGATTAGTTACACGTAAAAATAACATTAATGGTAAAAACTGTTAATAAGCGCATTCGGGCAATTATTTTAATTACCACAGAAAACCTATTGTAAGACAAAAAGTACGCAACGTTGTAAGCATTTTCCTTTGTATTCATTTCATAAATAGCAGGTATAAACTGCGCTCCTTAGGTAGACATTACGAGGGAAGTTATTATTTTTTTAAATAACAGTTAACCGCGCTGCTTAACCCGAATTATAATGGAAAAACCCTTTTCAACTCGCGGAGAAAAATATGTTAATATCTCGAATAAAAATGAAAGGAAAAAAGCATAAAGTTAGACGAGGACGAAGATAGACACGCCTTCGTAAATGATGAGACTTATTTAAGATTTTTATATATTTTGTGTTATTTATATTAATATAGTAACACTGTAATTTTCCTATTATGTAACAGTGAAGGGGACTATTATTATCGTCAGCAATTCATTGAACTGTCGGAACTATTGTCGGCGACGACATCGCACGACAAAGTGCCAATAAAACCTGCAGTAAAAGAGAGCTGAGCAGTCGCTATCACTTTAATGCCATGCCTTCCGATTCATAAACCTTACCTTATACTGTCCAATTACTTACGGATTTCTTACTTACGTTCCGTTTAAGCAATTCCTTCTATGGTATAACTAAAGTTAAAAAGTTTAATCAAACACGTACAAAATAAAATAGTTTTTTGTGTGCAGCTAACGTAACGTTTATAAAAAAAATATATTTTACGGAGTTAACGATGAATGTCTCAGTAAGTGAGTGGTAAGTGCAATTAAGTTTGATTTTAATTTCTTATAAAGTAAAATAATTTTCGCGCAGTCATAAGCACTTAAGAATTGCAATCAGGCGAGGACTTGTCCGGGAAAGAAGTATTTATATTGAAATTAATTTTATATGAAAATACGAGGAAGAAGGAGCAAATTTTGAAGTGAATTCTATGGCGTTTTCCCCGCAGAGTCTCTGTTAATCTTGCGTATTAAGCTTTTCCAATAAAAAAAGCTCAACGGTTTAATTTTCATAATGGAGTTGTTCGTATTCTAAAAATGTCGCACAAAGCTCTAGTGCCGTTAAGTTGGTCCTCTAATTACACTAATAAGCATTTCAACCTGCGCTCCCCCCCCCCTCAATTTGACAATTTAGATTTCTCGCCGCGTCTGTAATTGCTGTTCCAATTACTAAGGATCTAATTAATGCAAATTTATCTTGGCCATTAATGGCGTCGATTCGTTTGGTAAAATTAAATAAAATATCATAAATTATGCAGCACTCCTTCAAGCATTCCCTCTAGTACAATACGAAATAAAAAAGCTTGCCAATGTCGTTGAAAAACTGTAGGTTTACTTTGTTTTTAATTTATGTCTCGAGTTCAAGACAACGTTAACATTCTAAGAAATTGCTTACTTGGAAACATATGCTCTTATTGTCTAATGCAATAATAGTCTAATACAGATACATTGTAAGAATAATATATCTAGATGTAAGTAACATTGCAGTCATTAAGTGTAGGGTCGTTAAGCATACATAACTGAGTATTACCAATTTACTTCACATCAGCACTAATCGCATTTGCACTGTGTCGCGGCTCATTACCTCCGTCGCTTATACACTAGGTACATTACAAACGCCGCACGTTTACATTAATATTTACATATTATTTATTCAAAAATGTATCTTTATAGCTCTTGCTGGCAAAATGCTGCTTTAGTTTTGTACCAGTTATTTTTAACAGGTTCCGTCAACCATCCACAACATAACGTTGAATTTTTATATTTGGAATTTATATTTACTAATATAAAATACTTACGTACACATAAAATAAATTATTTTTTTAAACTAACAGGATTCCCTGAGCTTTTAGAAACTATATCTCTGATTTAATTTGTAATCACGTAAAAAGCTTACTGCAGAATTCGCTGTGCAGTGAATTATTTAATTTAAATTTTAATATACAGGTTAGCGCTAGTATACTTATTATTTTGTTAAAAAAAATAAGTATTTTTAAATAATTTCGTTATAAATATGTCATTATTATTATTATTTTGTAATGTGTTTATGTTTACGGATGTTTTAAGGAAGCTTTGTGCATTGGCAACTAAACACACGTCAATGTAATTCACTCATAAAATACGTCGACCGATTTCTTGTCCATATATTAATGTACTAATAAAAATGTTAACTGAAATAATTATTTTGCGTAGCAGACAGACGCACAGAGACGCAGGTGCATCGTATATGGCTCGGGTCTATTAGACATTCCTGCAGACCGACAACGAATCGGATATATTTAAAACTGCAATATAAATACCAGAGTACATACTTCATCGGTATGCAATTAGTGTTGTTGGAAATGTAGAGCAAAAAACATTACTTTTTATCCAGAGCTCGTCTCACGGCGCAGTTCCTGTTAGCAGTTCACATCCGCACTGAGCTACGCCGACGTACTCGCGGTGAGAGTTATAACTTTACACTTTACAAAGACATTACGACTATAGTCGTACAGAACACCACAAT
Source organism: Papilio ambrax (assembly GCA_018231605.1). NCBI lineage: Eukaryota > Metazoa > Arthropoda > Insecta > Lepidoptera > Papilionidae > Papilio > Papilio ambrax. The sequence continues at coordinate 8,006 of DVQG01000078.1, forward strand.
CGCACACACTATAGCAAACTGGCATTGATTAATACCAAGTGCAAGTTGTAAACAACGATGGGATAAACAGTTCTGTAAGTGATAATCTTAATCTAAAAAATGAAATTTTATTATACTGATAATCTTAAAGATTCTAGATGAAAATATTTACAAAACGTTATGTATCAAACGAAAAACAAACATATATTTTACCTTTGTTTTAAGTTGATGGATGATATCAGCGTCGCCAGCGCCCTCTGTCGATACATTTCGCTCGAGAAGCAATTTTTCAAGCAACGACCAGACCTATGAAATTCGTCTGAGCGCCGAAGATAAAGCCAATTTACTGAGATTGTTTATTTTACATATTGAATTTTACTTGTCGAAGCTTTTACCTACAGCATACATGATAAATCTTAATTTACTTGTTTTATTATTATACTTTTGTTATTAGAACTTAAATAATATTATTAATAGAAAGTAACATTAATAAATCGTTCAATTTATAAGAAAAGATCAATACAATCTCGTAATACCAGATCTCGTCGTCAGATATGTTTTGGACGCAATTGTTCTCAAATATGGAATTCACAACTTCAAACTGCTCAAATTATAATTGAATTTGTGTTCCCGTACCTCCTGTAGAGTGACCAAGCTTTCCTTCCATTTAAAATTAATAATTTCCAAACTAAAAATTTAAAGCATTTTACAGAGATTTAATTTAGGTAAGGGTACAAGTTTGTACTATGGAATTTGTTAACTACATACAAACTGTTACAAAATTCTACGCAAAGCGACTACTGAGAAATTCTTATTAGTAATTCGAAGCTCGGAACTTGGTAACTTAAAGAACTTGTATATTACACATTCTGGGAAAATTTTCCGAACACTTTGCTATTTAAACACCAAGTTTTAAGACGATGTCGCCAAAAATGTTCATATAATGAATACAGCTTATACTGTGACTGCTGACGATAATATAAGAAAGTTTTGTCTTAAAAGATCGAAACACGCACTCACTTAGTATGGCTGAACACGTCACCTCACTTTTTGTTCTACCTTTATAAGCAGGAGCTGTGATATTTCTTTGAGATTCTTTAACTTAAAGTAACGTTTATGATTATGAAGCATGTTTTAAAGTTACTAAGTATAGTGCATCTATTAGTTACGGGTAATGACACATTATTACTTACCTACATAAATGAGTAAATAAAATGTTCCAGATTTCTAACAAAGTAGTTTTTAACGTTTTGATAAATATAGACTTATTTAGAAGCCCCAAAAATAAAGTTTTCATACAAAGAAAGTTGATAGATATGTCGTCGTCGGTAACGTTTTTGTCAAGTTCTTCGCTACAAGGGGGCGAGAGCGGGATCGGGGGCGGGGGCAGGGGCGGGGGTGAGGAGGCGGAGAAAGTGACAGTCTCCTAAGTGACATTAAATCATCGTATTCAAGTCCTCTGGAGCACATCAATCGAAATATTTCTTTCTTCTATTAACTTACGATTTGCTTTATCTATCATTGTGTGAGTACGAAAAGCGTTTTTGCCGCACGACTTATAAGCGAAAAGAAATAAAATTTCATTTGAATTTGGTCTAGAGTTCAGACATTTGTGAGCAGAAGTAGTCAGCGTTATATACCAACATATTACAATATCTTTCAATACTACCTAAAATATATAATTACATCTGTTTCTTTTAATTTATCGAAATTTCTACGCTTAATGTCTGTAGTGTAAATTATTTTAGCTAGTTTATGTCGTAGATTCCGGAGTTAGTGTCCGGAGTCAGTGTCCAGTGTTGCCTGCAGGCAGTGCGGGGCGGTGCGGGGCGGTGGGGCGCGGCGGGGCGCTGTCTACACGACCTAGTTTTGTTATTCCTTTGTCTCGGGACAATATTCGAAGGCTGTAAGCTAAACGACGTATTGATAGGTTTATGAAGGTATTTTCCTACGACAACACACCCCATATACATGAACAGAATACTGTATTAGTTACCCTTTTAGTTTTGAATATGTGGCGCGTATTTTTAGAGAGATATCTTGCAATATTTTGAATCTCGTAGCGAAGGAAAACAAATTTAGAACCTCATAGCGCGACGTAAATAAATAGAAAAACTAATTAAAAAACCCACGCTTTAATTTGGTATCTTCAATATAGTGGCAATACGTACAGATTGCGTGTACAAACCGCTCCATTCGGCAGCCCGCCTCCGCCCCCGCCCCCGCTTCCGCCCCAGACCCCACTAACATATTGCCCCGGAGAATTGATACAAATCTACGAGCTAATTGCGAAGGACGTTCTCGGACAAACTGAGAACGTTGAAACTGTGCGATTCATCCGAATTATTTTCACTTCCTAAGTACAATATGTTTCATATCCCAAACAAAGAAATGTAAAAGAAACACTTTTCTAACATATTTACCTACCATCGAATTGTGTTATAATAAAATACAATAACCCAACAAAGTCCAAAAATGAGTGGAAACTTAGGCACAATAACAACATGCTTATTATACTCGTTTTTACAATACTAACAATAATTGTTGTACTCGTATTGCACAGAGCACCCAAGTGTGCGCCGCCCGCGCCTTCCCTCTGCAATCATTTCGTGTTACGTCGCTGTAATAACGTTTTACGCACAATTTGAGCGCATTTGGTATGCTAATGTCGCCGCCGGCCTCGTTAAATCAACATTATAGTACGAAAACTCTCACTATGCATATGGACGCTTTATTTAAATATATGTTTTTCCTATAAGAGAAGGGGCAACAGAATAGCGGGAACTCCGATGATTAATTACATCAGAGGAACTACATATGCGTTGATCAGCTGATGAAAGCACTCATCATTTGTGGAATTGTAAATGAACAAAGTGACAGATTTACGAAACCAATTAACCAGGAACCAAAAATACTAGTATTCAGAGATTTAGAAGCGAAGCCATCAACTTCAAAACCAATTACTAAATGAGATATCTTAATTTCTTTAAAGGTTATTTCTTTCTTGAATTGGATCCCCTCGTGATATAGATAACTGGTGCACACAATATTAACAAGGCAATAACAACAAATGCTTAGCTGATAGACGCGCACTTCCGTACACTACAAGGGAAGCCTTTCTAACTAATGAAACTAAATTAATTCGCTCGTGTGGATCTTGGATGCAAATGGCGCGATGAGGTCCATTTGCTTATCACAAAATAAGTATTATGAAGTTAGCACTTAACTGCTACAACAGTCGAATTGTCATGCAAATTAACCACACCGTAAACTAGATATAGAATAAGATTATATCGCAAATGTTAGGATCAATTTTGATTCAGGATAAGCAAGGAATGAATGACACAATTTCTCACAAACTGCTGGTCAGAAACATGCAAAACTCTTTTCAATACGAGGGTTCCAATCCCTATATCTGGACATTTATAAATTTCATTTGTCTATTGGTCAATGGTAATTTTAGAAAACAACGTTATATTTTACCGTCAAGTAAATAGAAAAATACGTCACAGGTATAGGATGTTTATCTTGATCTTCATATTGTTGTAAACAAGTAGATATTAATGGAATAAATCAACAGATGTCGCTGACATCCGCCGAGTTTTGTTCTGAGACAGTTATTCAACTGTTTAGAGAAGTTGTAAAGGTTTTGATAAACAAATGAAAAAGTTTTATACAAGCAAACTTAAGAAGATGCGTAGATGAATGTTTTCTTATATGTTTGATAAAATTGTAAAAGCGGTTAATTTTCAATGTTGTTTGTTTAAAATGAAAATAAAATAATCGAAACTAGACAACATCAAAACAAGTAATATCCGTACAAAATAGTTTATTTGCGGGGATCGATCTCGTCGTTTGTCAACTACTTCCGACTTGCGGCTTTCTCTTCGCCGAACCATTTCCCGACTTCCCGACACAGCGCCCGCTGGCAGCGAGGGCATCCTTTTCTTCTGCTCACTATTGCTTCTATAACGAATATTTTGCGCCTTAACTAGCAGTTTTATTTTAGTCGAATAGATTTTAAACAATAGTTTTTTTTCTATAACACAACTATGTCATCTGTTTTGAAGCAAAACTGAAAAGGTTTTATTAATAGCTGTTGCTCGTAACGTCTAATACATATAACATAATGTACGGTAAGCGCGGTCGACACTGCTAGACGTAACCTGACACTATGACACCTCCATCTATAGTGTCATATATAATGACACCTCGCTCTGCCCTATAAAGCAAATAGGACATTGTGTTCATACAAAGAGAAAAATATTATAATAACATAAAAGTTAGAATTTAGTATTAGTACAAAGATTCTTGTAGTAGATTGAGCCTACGTCATTTTCTTAGGTTAAATTTTTTGGAAATTTCATTACTTAAACACGTGCCATACCAATAAAATTAAATAGTAGAGAAAACGAGAGTTAGTTTTAGTCTGTAGTTTTTAAACTAAAATGAAAGTTTAAACAGAACAACGGTTGTGAAAGTATTTAGCAATTTGAAATCCAATTCAGTAGCGAGCAAGGTCTGAATTAAAAATGTCGAAGATTTTCAGTTTCTTTTGTGTTGTGTTGTTGAACAAAGGAAGTCGCCGCTCGCCGACAGCGTGCGGTATGGTAATGCTGACCTAAGACAACTTAACTACGATGTTAAATTAGTTCGTTGTTCCTTGCATTTTGGTCGATGGAATTCTTTATTGATTTTATATTAACTGGGCCTAACTTCTAGGGTGTCTGTGACCTCTTGTATTAACTTTTATGCTATCTTTCTTTGAATACAAGTCACATTTAAGCGTCGTCGTAAATATTAGGAATATCCCAAAATTATAAATCAGGTTTACCTCTGAATTCGAATAACGTCAATAGAGTTTGTAGTACCAACAATGTCCGCTCGCCTGCATGTGAAGCGATGAGGGCAGCACTTACGTTCGCCACGACAACTTTTAATTGGCTATATAACTTGAGGTTGTACTCGCTCCCAAAATTGTTAATACCCAGACACTTATAGTATTTATGCTAAACCAAACCAAATAAGTTTTTTCTTTGATACTACAAAAACATTTTATCTAAATAATAAAATGATTTAGTTTATTATACCTGTACAGTTTTCAGAATAAGCTGCTATCCTCTTTGTTTAGAGTAGTATCTGAAAAAAGAATGTTCTTGTTAAAATAAATAATGTCTAAAATCCGAAATTGATTTCGTTTATAAGATTCATAATTCGCGTCATATTTCATGCGCTAACAATAATCCATTTCTCGAAAGTTGGACAAACTTTTACAATGATGACTTTTCTTTGGGAAATTTATCTCTTTGCGAATGTTCGTGAGACAAATTGGTGGAAGTGAACCTTTTACTGGATACATTAAAGTATTATATTTTTACTTTTGATTTCGAAATATACTTCTGCTAATAAAATAGATAGTAAAAATCAAAAACGTACTTTAATGATTTCCCTCTAAAGTATACAAATTGAAGTTAAATAGAGTTAAAGCTTTTTTTATTTTGAAATTCATATATTGTAAAACTGAGTTCAAAACTGCTTCAGTCGCCGACCTCGTTTAATAAAGCAATAAACTTCTTATGTAATGTTCGTATTTCTCAACTTATTTAACACAACAAAACTTTATTAATAACGTCAGCGATGACATCAGCTTAAAATCGAATGGAATTTACACACGTAAACAATGACAATAACTGAAAACAACAAATGTTCAGTTATTATTATAATAATCTATTGTCTGAGTATATTACTTCCCACAGCATAAATATCAATAAATATTTAGTTCACATAATTTGTTACATGAGAATACAATTCAATGCTAACATAAAAACATGCGCAACTACAAATGATTAATATAGGACAAAGAATAAAAAACCATAATTCATTTAACCCCTACGGAGTTTTTTGAGCCATTGTCATGTCGGCAGAGTACGGTTAAATACTGTGAAGGTAATTTTATTCCCCAACCAACTGGTTGGAAACTTCCAAAAGCAAAAAGTCACCATCCAACAACAAAAATCTTTGAAGAAAAAACTTGCAAGGTAATTTCAAAGTCGCGGCCATTGTCAGAAATGTACATTAACTTCAAGAGGCGTTATTACTCTTCAGCCAGTTTTATTCTCACAAGCGGACAGCTTTAATTACTGAGATTATATATAATTACAGAAGTCGTTTCTGCTAATACCCGATATAAATATACGCACATGGCTCATTTGCGGCGAACATTACACAGTGAATTAGTATTTCCATGTTTTGTTTAAAATAAACAGAATGATATAGTATCGTGTTATTCCAAAATTATTATTCCAAGTTCCGAATGATAGAAATGTTTAACTCCATGAACCAAATATAATTACAATAATTCAAGTAAATTAGAAGTAAAGTCGTATGAAGCAATAGTAAACCGACATTTACAGTGATATCATTTCAGTTTTTGCTGCGCAGCGCATTTTATGTCACAAATAAGGTGAGCAGACCTAAACAGGCGAAGTTGGTGTTTTTTCTATCTGATTTTACGTAAACGATTGCTCCTAATTGCATAGTTTTTACTTGAATTATGCAACTATACCATAATTAAAAGGAAGACATCGTAGTGTGTAATAGTTTTTAAAATACAAATATTTTGTTACAGGTATTATATCATCTTCGTCTTAGATATACTCTTTGGGTAATAAAAAATATGAAGAAATAAGCAATTCCTGCGACATCCAGCCGACGCTTTCTTAATACGGGAAAGATTTCTAAGAAATACAACCACTTCCAAAAAGTACTAAAAGCGAGGATGAAATGCGTTAAGTGCTAACGTCGCTTAGCTCTAACGAGCATTTAACTATAAAAGCTCTATGAGCTTTTAATGAACGAAGAAAGTTCACCGGAAACAAAGAATAGACTGTTAGTTGTAAAAGTTTTCAACTCGGACGAGGAATTTCACTTTGCAACTAATTGAGCGCTAAGTTACGGCTAAGTTACAAGCGCTTTGTCATTTTAGATTCAATTACGAACAAAGACATAATTGACTACGAATTAATTTGCCTTGAACTGAGCCCGCCTTCCTGAAGATTGAACGAAATGGACAAATGCTATCGCATTTTGTGTTTAATAACTTACGATACCGATAAGTAAAATACATACCATTTACGAGAACACAAAAGATTTTAAGTATTGTAGCACATGGTTACAAAGTAACACGGAAGTTGCATAAACAACCTACAACGTAGCGTTGGTACCAGCTATAAACATCCTCCCCCGCGCCGCCGCGCCCCTGCGCCCCCACGGTGACCGCGCGCTGTGCGTGCGCGAAGCCTTGCTGGGGCAATGCATCAGAGATGGCAGAGGTGCCATGAAATAAACATCGCGCCTCGTAAACTGCAACTTGAGACAGTCACGATAGACTCGCACTTTGTAACCACGTATATAAGAGCACTTGTACAAGATCGAAATAACAACAGAGCGTAATAAGAGTGGCATCTAATCGTATCTCAGAATTAATTACATTAGTAGTTACATGTATTGTCTGCCTTATTAATACAACAGATGGCACCAAAACTCAAGCGTACAAATGGTGGCACAAGGTAAAGCCAAGGTAAAACGCTAGCACACAGGGTATGTAAATGATACGAGGCATTCATTGTAAATACATCTTTAAAGAACATATTTTTCGTGGGCGTATGTTTCATATATAATTTAAAGTAAATTTCTATGAAATTACTAAATTTATTTCATGTATTTAAAGAATAATTGTTTAATTGTTTCGAAAAACAAGTAATTTTCTCTATCTCTACACAAGGTCGTCTGAAGCCGTCTCCAGTGAAAAATTTTCGATGGACAAACATTATATGTAACTTTTATTGCTTAAGTTAAATTGCTTTTTCTTTGGAACATCCGACGACTGGGACAAGTGGAGCGATAAATACGTGATAATTATATATGGAAGGCCATCGGGGTTGAGAAGTTTTATGGAGCTTTGGGTGTACTTTTAGAAGGGCTATAATGCAAAATGTTTGAAAGATGTCTACCATAACACATAGTTTATTTTAACCGAGTATATGGAATTGTGAAAGACATCCCTTCAACTGCTAGACGCTCGCTAGTTTGTGTAAGTTGTAGTGTAAACACGTATAACTCAGCATACTTGATTAATGTTCGGTGTCGTGTTTGCAACAGACAAAGTAATCCACGTTAAGTAAACAAAAACGGAATAAGACGCGAGGAATATGTAGCGTGCAACATGCAGTATGCAGCGTGCAGCGGCGCGGCCACTTCAGACCCCTCATGGTAGCAAGCAGACTTTAAATATTTAAAGCATTTTCCAGTTTCCCTTTGTTTCGCTAAGACTCTCGACCCCGTATCGCTCGACAGTCGAATGACGCTAAAAGTTGAGATACCTAAAACTAATTTGAAATCTTGTAAAATATGTAAAAGTATACCCCCTCAAGTCTCTGTCCACCTTTGTATTTTATATAAGATACGGTAGAGACTAAGCTTACCTCAGAGTATGTATACACAAAATTGCCGTCTACATTTACAATGTTGTGTTTACTCATATATCTTTTTTTCGTTTATCTGTCTCGTTAACCTTGACCACATCACATATCCTAAGAGAAAATAAATGTTTTCGATAGATGCAATATGTGATAATATTCCACCTTAAACACTAACTTTTAAATGTTCTGTACACATCGAGACAACACGAACAATAACCATTCACGTAACAGTACAATGTGCTCACGGTGTGCACAAATAAAAATATAGACAACTAACATAACTGGAAATGGATTATATTTTGCATAACTTTTATAGATTTGATAAACATAACAATAAAACGGTAGCAGCGACCTCTGACGGGCACACGTTGCGCCGCGGAGATAACCACAGCGAGGGAGTAAAAAAACTTTTGAAATGCTAGAAAGGCTCGCAACAGCCTTCGTTAGTGTATTTCCGATACAAAAACAAAATAGAAGTAGTTGGAAACTTTGCGGAGCGACCGCGGCGCTTGTATTAGATATTCTTGTGTGTATACAGTTTGTGTGGATTTTCAATAGTTAAGCGAAAAACAATTGAATTTTATTCAAATTGAAATTTCGGTTCGATTTTCAACTTATGCAAATTAGTTTAAAGTTGCGAAATGAAGAGATGAATAAAAATCTATTGTATACTAACAATGTTAAATATTTTCCAGTTACTGAAGCAATTAAATTAAATGAAATAATCAAATAAACAATGTGAAAAGTTATCAAAAGCGAGTTCAAACAGTAAAGCGGAATAATTTTGTTGGCAAACTCATGAACGGAGCCGTTGTCTTAAACATTGGACTGTTAATTTAGTTAATTGGCAGCTGAAGTATCGGAGTTCACTCGGCAACATTCGCCACCACTCGGTACCAGACATCGCTTCACTTTACAAACTCCTCGCCGGCTCATTAATTTCCCTTTCGCTTGAATCCCAAATTGTTTAATATCGACAATCTACAGTTTAAAATTAAACTTTGATATTGAATAACTCAACTTCTCTGAACAAAAACTGCCGCTTGTATTCTATTTCAGAAAACTTTAGATAATTTAACTAGACATGGACAGTAACTCAATATAAACCTTTTTTTTATTACACAAAAGACTTTGGTAAGCGAGAATGGGGTTACCACAATTCGCCAAAATGACGAAGCGATCTCTGCCCTTAGATATCCGTATTGTTAAAGGGGGACGCAGATCTAGGGGATATTTCCCCATCCTATACGTCACTTTCCCCGCCAGGTTCTTTACACCTTCCCGATCTTTCCACAGACTAATAGGTTAGAAAGAGGTTCTATACTGACATAAATATTTAACATGTAATATGTTAATTGCGTTAACTATTACAACGTACGATGGCGGTTAAAATGCGTTAACTTTTTTTATATTGCACATTCGCAGAAAGCCCTCGACATGCATTCTTGACTTCATGAGTGAGGGGGAGGTAATGTCGGAAGCCAACCGTCGTCGGCAGCTGCATTCTACGCTAAATGTCAACAAAGTGTAAAGACATAACGAATTGCACATTTGATAAAGTCAACGCTTTCATTTGAACCTTGCACCATTACTTAAACGGTTACACTTATAGGTACATTAACTGTTCACTCAGAGACGTTAAGTGAGCGCTAACTCATATTTAGTGTAGATTTAATGAATGATAGAGTAAGTGTAACATATTGGCATCGAAAACATTTTATACATAGTTAAGATAAACGTACAAATAACATTTTATATTTAGCCATTTGACGATCATTGATAACAACAGAATAACTTTACAAACACAACGAAACATATCCGGTGTCGTTTGATGGAAGTACAATGAGTGTAAACGCGGCGCTCGAAGCCGCTTTAACTGACAATTTGTATACCTTACTTTGTAGACGCCACCAGATAGCATGTGTAAGTCTGCGTACAGTCGCCTACAAAGTGGTTTATTACTAAAAGATTTAAGATCAGACTGTCACAAAGGTGCATGTCAAAAAACAATTAGAGATGAACTTGTTACCATTTGTAATCGCTTCATAATTATTTTACTTACATTGATATTTTCAAATATTCGGTCATTAAGCACTTCTATGTTCATTGTAATGTGATATTATAAATATAATAATAAGAATAAGACGTGGGTTAGTTATTTTGTACGTGATTGTAGTCGCGCTACGTGCGGCTATGTATGTATGTGAGCGGGTTGTTAATGTATCTGTCATATAGTTTTTAGAGCCGTACACGTCCGGAATAGCTTCAATGTACGCTATGACGATGGTTACATAATCTTTATGTCAAACGAACTATGTATACCTTATGCTTATGTTTTGTATTGCTTATTTACAATGTTGCGATATGCATTTTTTATTCAAATCGTTCGTTGTTTAATTTGTTTATCAAAAAGTGTCATTAACGAAGCGTATACAAGTCTATGAAGTGGTTTTACAAGTTTCGGTGGCGTAGGTTTTAAACTTGTTTCAATAATACCGAGTAATGAGATCTTGATAATGAAATATATTCTCACGGGTGTAGTCATTGAATTGTACAGCAAGTCACAAAGTATAATAACTGCAGTTGTATCCTGCGTAGTTAAACTAGCTGTACTGACATTTTTGCTACCACTAATGACTAGTAGTGCAACAGTAAAACATAAACAGCAACGGACTCCGCGTTTACAAATTGGTCACACCACACAGTAATTGTACAACGCTTATACAACTGTTAAACTCTCATCTGCGAAATTTTCTCTTTATAAATATCTTATTAATGTTATTATTGCTTTCGGTCATCTATCTTCTATACATAGATGTAATCATACTTCATACTAATATTATAAATTCTAAAGTTTAGATGGATGGATGGATGTTTGTTAGAGTTTGTAGCCTAAACGGCTAAACGGATTCGATGAAATTTGGTATAGACGTAGAGGATAATCTGGAAGGACACATAGGGTAATCACTTTTGTTTTTATAATGCACGCGGACGGAGTCGCGGGTGAAAGCTAGTCTAAAATATAACATCCTGAGTATCTTATGTTGTTCACCGCGTATGTTCAACATTTCGAACGTAGTTGAATTGATCTCTGAATCTGAGTGACGTCAGAGCGAGGTCCACAATAAAGCAAGATAAATATTTGTTCGTAAGTTCACAGTTAATATTGATAAGAATGGTTAATGTTTTAAATTATAGTTGGTTTATAAAAATAAATGTAGGTATAAGTGGTACGATTTACTCCGCATACAATTAGTAGAAAGTGTATACAATTAGTGCGGATGATATCACAGAAACACTTCGATGGGCAATGCAATGGGCATTCATTACGATAATTAAAGCGGATACCGACCGGGGCAGGGGGAGGGGGAGGTCATTGATGGGACACTGATAGCGGTCGCATACCGAACATCGTACATTATCTCACTGCATACCTTGTATCTATGTTTACTATGTAAATGTGTCTGTTAATAACACTTTTTCTAAATACTCACAACATTAGTACTTTCTATTTGTAGCGACTTTCTTGTCTCTTTATTGTTCTGAATATGAATTCGGACTGCTTCATTAATAACATAGAAGCGTTATTTACGCTAATTTTAAACAGCAAATATAAATGATTATAAAGCCACAAAAGCTACACGTAATATGTTTGATGTGGGATAAATTGAATTAATAAGCCCTGTTCTAAATGTTATGTTAAACTGCCGACAGAACCGACCGCTATTCATGAATGAATGCGGCTCCCCATTATGTATTAGTTTCGTGTTTCATTGCAGAATTATTAGAATTAGATTTTTTTAGCGACGGATTTAATATGACAGTATTTTTCTACGTTTTGACGATATCCCTTTTGCTCCGTTTCTCTATCAAGGTCCTGGGAACATATTTTAATTTTAACTAGCTCCACAATTAGCTCACTTTATACATTTATAGGAGTTTCCATAAATGTATATTAAGTGCCTTGCTATATTTTTATGTTTAATTGCTTCGATCGGTCACTTGATACTTACGCCTTACAAAGTTTCCTGGGAAACGGACGCGAGTAAACAAGTTTTTACGTTGTAATGAGAATTAAGTATGTCTAAGGTTATTAGTATTCAAATTTATCAACATTTGTTCAATTAAATAAAGTTTAATAAATATTGACCTTTAGTACTTCCAACTGCATATCTCATTGAAAGCGAAATACGAGTAAAATATGTATAATTCGTGCGTGTCAGTTGTAAAAATAGACCAGATGTCGTTGTTTAGTCATTCATAATTTTTATGCACACTACGCATTGTTCCTTGCAGTTCAATGTCATTGAAGGTTGAGTCACACCGACATGTGGTGACACCGACCCCTGCTGCAACAACAGGTCTGTGGACTGCTACCGTCACCTTGAGGTGATACTTTTATATCCACAGTTGCAAAATCTTATATTGTATTTTACTGCTGTTTAGTTAAGATGCTTATCAGTCAGACTCCTTTTCACTTTTGAATTTAAATCTAGCAAGTCTGCTTGTGTAAAACAAATCAATCGCAAGGCGCCACAATTCTCTCCTCAGTTCAAACAGTCGCCGTCGCCGGTCGCCATACAAATCCCTTACAAAACATCACCAACGACAACTCCTTATGTTTTATTTGTCCCGAAGGCCAACTAAATAATGTCAGCGCCGATTTAAATTTATTTGTCTTTTGACTTTCGGCCACGTCACACTGCCCTCGGCCTAGATACTGTAGGCAATAATCAATTAAATTGACGAACATAATCGTAATATAGAATGAGAATATCTGAACAAACGGCACCAAC
>DVQG01000079.1:0-21196 GCA_018231605.1 Papilio ambrax
GAAGGAAAACATCGTGATGCAACCTGCACATATTGGCGAAGAAATTCAAAGATATATGTGAAGTGAACCAACCCGCAGTGGGCCAGCGTGGTTGACTATGGCCTAGTGACGCTAACTTTAGGGTAGGCTCCGAGCCTATCGGTGGGGACGTATAGTGAGCTGGTGATGGACCGTTTATGGATCACCTATTAACATTACCAATGTATACGTACGGGTTAGTGACCACAAGATGTTCAGTCTCTATTTCCCTGACGGGACATTCTATAATGATCGTCTTGTTCTGAACTGCGCCGACGTCAATGCATGTCGCGTATAGAGCCAATTCTAAAGGCTTGTAGTTCTCTATGTTGCAGCTGGCCTAAAGATTTTTGTCACTTTATTATTACATATTACAACCTTAACTTTATCTTCATAGGCGACTAGCGGTTTGAATTATTTATCGTGTAAATTAAAATGTAGTTTGTAACATTTAAAATAAGCCTTAGATATGTAGTTAATTATTGCGTTTTTAGCAGTTTTTCGTTAACAGTTTAATGTCAAGAATTAAACTTACCCAAACTTTAATAAAGGGATTGTGGTTTGCCGGCCTGAAAGTGACAGTAAAGATAACATCGGTGCGCGCCGCTATGTTACCTTCCATGGGTGATATCGCGAACTCAGCCGTCTTTATAGGCTGCCACCAGAACCTAACATTACATTTTAGTTAATAGTATGTACCTTAGGTATATTTTGTGCAGCTTCAATCTGTCACTTTATCAACATAAAAAGATTACAAAAAGTTAGTGCGGATTAGTTTCTTAATCAGATAATAATTATTAAGTAGATCTTACCTAGCACTAAAATCTCCTTTATTCTGTAACATAACCTTTAAAATCTTACAGCCTCTTTTGCGTACGCGACCGAATTGAAGGGAGTTTTGACTTAGACAAAGACTCATGCCCGTTGCACTGCCGCTCAGTTGTACCAGAGGACGCTCGAAATGAAACACTTTCATCATCAACTATGAAAAAATGATATAGAAATTAACTTTTATATCCATTTTTAGCAGAAATCGCTATATTAAAGTCATGCATTGTCAAGTACAACTTTTTAAATTATTATTTCAGGATTAAAGGAATCGATGTAGTGGAGGAAAAATGTAAATATAAACGAATACCTGAACGTTCAATTTGGTCATAATACCAACAGGTTTAAATTGAATCTTCAACGGAACCTTGTGATAAGGTTGTATGGTGCATTTATTAGGTATAACTTTTAACGATGAAAGTGCATTCTGTACATCTAAAGCAATTTGTTCTTGAATTTTATCCTCCTTGTAGGCTTTTAGCATTTCATCCCTGTGACCAGAAGTAGAATATCAAACAAAAATAGGTATCAATAAATATTTAAAACTTTTACGTTAATGTGGCAACTAAAAAATAGTTAAAAGAACAATCCCCAAACCTGTTATGTCCAGGATCACTTCCTTGAGCGCTAGCTCTGAATCCTAAACAAATGCTTGTCGCTTCAGACTTGTTCGTATCGTCAACTAAAGCGTACGTGTCTTTGAAAGAGAAGCTCGCGTCTATCGGCACTTTGCTGTGATTCAATACTTCTATTTGACGCACTATCTTATCACCAACTTTAACAGGACCCAAGTCAAAGCTTTTCTGACAGCCATCGTATAAATCAAACAGCAGTGGTACTCCTGGATATTAAAAAAAAAGTTCAATTTTTAAAAACGTGTATTTTTTTGAGACGGCTTCTTTTTTTTCTACCTACCTTCTCCTCTAACTGTAACAATTTCTTCACATAACGTATTCACCCAGAATTGCAATTTAAATTCATACACTTTGACTTCTCTAGGGCGGAAGTAAATTGATATTTTCATACGTCCTTTGGGCTCCACTGCGTACTCTTTATTGTACTGCACGTACAGTTCCGGTAAATTGGAAAAGTTAAGGTCAACACTGTAAAGCAAATGTATTTTTTTTATTTAATAGTGTTTATACAAATTAGTTTGAACGAATAGTTAAGTGTGAAACGAGGATCATATGTAAATTAATAATATGTTAAAATATTGGCTACATATAATATCATACATTAAAGGCACTTCGTCAGAATTCTCAAAAGCAATATTTTTTCTATATGTAGTCTCCGGAGCATTTACTATACATTTTCCAAAGTCGAATTCCATACAAGAGAAATGATATTTAGGCTTTTCAATTTCCGCATGAAGATAAATTTCATATTCAGGACCATCTACTATCTGAAAGTGAAAAACTTTTTACATTTTGTTTTGAAAAACTAAACGTAAAAATTTACGTCATAACCAAACAGTACAATTGAAATAAATATAAACTTACAGACAATGTGACAGGGAAAGCATGCACAGGAACTTGTTTAAGATTGAAATGCAGGATGCAGTCGATCTGGTTCCCAGGCGTGACGTGACCTATATTTGGTTCTATGTCCACTTTCAAATACTTCTTGACTGGTGTACTGGAGTAATGCCACTCGAAGAAAAACGTCGCGGAACCATCGTTCTTTATTTTGAACGGAACTGTCCTTTCGTAGGTTGAAGCAGTCTAGTTGATAAAGCAATCATGAAAAAACATAATAAAATTGTTGAAGGAACAGGAAGGAACAAATTAACGGAAAGCAACGATTATGTCCTAGCTTTACCCATATAAAGCAATGAGTGAAAAGTCAATTATCTTACCTTATCTAAATGAATATTCGTAACAGCTTCACTTTTAAGTGTGTGTTCATTACCAATAAGATAATACGTAACTATCGGCTTTATAGAGTAGCTCAGAGCATTAACACATAACGTTAACACTTTTGTCAGATGTTTAACACTGCAGAATATCTTAAATGATAACGGACCATCGTGTATTGGAGTGTAAATTATACTGAAAACATAAAAAACAAGCAAAGCTTTAACATAGCGAATAGATTATGATGGAACTAGGCGTGTTAGTTTTCGCAAAAGAACAGTGTAAACAATATTATGATAATAGCTAAAAGAACATGAGCAAAAAAAAAAAAGAAAAAGTGGAAACTTTTTCATTCAGTAGCCAATTTTTAGTTACTTGATCGGAGTTTCAGAGTGTGGTTTTAATATTCCACGTTCAGGCATTATCACCACTGGCGTTTCTCCGGATTCATCGCATAGCGAGTTCCCTTTAAATTCAAATGTTAGACATTCATCCTCGTTATTCTTTAATTTCACCACGTTTTCACTTGTAAATCCAACCAGAGAGTTTCTTATTAACAAAATCGTCGGCACGAAGGCAACGTTCGATTCCCTTACAAAACCTACAACTAGTAAATTTATTACCAGCGAATGGATAGGAATTAAAAATTTCCATTGGGATTCGTAAATCTGAAATCATCCAATACATATGAATTCTTGACAATGTAAAAGTAATTATTCTTGAGTAATTATAATGTGTAAATAATGTTGAACTTACCCCAGGATCTGTCGGTGAAAATGAAAATACAACATCAGTTGATGTACCGCCTTCCACATAACCTTTTAATTTATTGCAATGGACGGGAACAAATTCATGTGCTTCTGACATCACTACTTCGAATATGAACTCATACGATTGACTCGTAGGATTAATTACACTGAACGATCTGGAAGGAAATAACACCTTTTAGATGAATGTTAGTCTTGTGAAAGGATCCCCAACTAGAGTTTGCACTAACCTAAAGTGGGCCGAAGATGTATTTGATAATAAAATGCCATGGTTAATTTTAATAAATAAGTATTTTAATTAAGAAACTATATATATAAACTATAGGCAAAGGAAAAAAGGTTACTTCTTATAGCATCCTGGTCCAAGGACTTTAAATTCTAACACCATTGTATGCGGAGGTAATGTTCCTGTCGCCTTCCTCTGTCCCGATGTTAAGTAATCACTTTCTTCGATATCAAGATGTACGTAAGGTATGAATGATCTAGCTGTCATTTTGCAGGTTATATTTTGATCGTAAGGATCTAAATTATCTGAAATTTTAAGTCTGTAAATCTAAACTCTATATTATAAACTAACACTTTTGAATGTCACCATGAAATTTACGGTACTTACCTATGGTGCTTTGTAATCTAACTTTAAACAAGAATGCATCTTGTGGTGAAAAAGTTACTTTGAAGATTTGACTTTCGTTAGGATTCAAACATGCTTTCTCGGGTTCTATGTGGAATGGTAAATCAACTTCGAACCAAGTATCCACACTGTCTCGGCTTAAACTGCCACTGAATAATGTCATTTTACTAGGTTCTGAAAGAACAATAAAAAGTTACGGTTAAGAAACTCCGCTATTAAAGATAATATATTCTTGTATATATAATTACCATTATTAATATGTTCAATAACCCTTTCTGCAACACCTGTCTCTGTTTCGTTGGTTTTGTAAACTTGTAAACTTTCAGAGGACCCAGTCGGGGCATCCTAAATTAAAACATATTTTGTTTTAGAACATTAAAAATTATTTTCTTAGTCATCAAGTAGACATATAATCCTACCTTCAAAGCATTCTTCTTAATTCTAACAGGAAATTCGTCATCTACAATAAAATTCCATAAAATTTTCATAGCCACTCTTCCTATATTTTCCACTTTGAAATCAAAACTTCTTTTCTACAAAGCATAAAAACGTTAATTAAAAAATTATTTCAAAAGACGGAAATGTTAAAAGACGAAAAAAAGAAACAAAGCAGCGTTAAAACCAAACGCTAATAAACCTGGTAAATAAATGTGTCTTGTAAAGTTTTTTCTTCTTCTAAATCACATTTGTATTTCGTGTATTCAGTTTTGACTGAATAAATAATGACTATAGTAATATTTCCAGTTAATTCGTTCGCTATTGATGACGTTTGATCTTCTATTATCGTATCACATCTTTCATTTATGTGTGCATCTCTAAAAAATGCAATTCTTGTTAAAGTGGCGTTAACACACATTTGTACTTATACCCTTTAACTTATTAATTTTCTCTTCAAGAATGAGTAAGTTTTAAATTCGTTTGACTATTACCTGTTACGATTAAATAAGGTCATTGTTTGTCTATTATCCCACGTTATTTCTCTCAAATCTGCCGTCAAAGAATCATCACTAACTACTGTTAACGAACAAGTTACAATCTCCTGAAATATTCAGTAAACCCATTAGCAATCCCTTGCACGGAGACACCTTAATTGAATACAAATAGAGAATCAAGAAACAACCAATTCAAAGTTATATTCAAATACCATAATTCGTGTTAGAGCTAACTATATTTCTTACCTTTTCAAGATCAATCGGCTGTGAAGAATAGAATATAACTTCCAAGTCCTTCTCTTCGCCTGGAGATATGTATCCCGTAGAAGGTCTTACAATAACATAGTCGCAATCGACCCAAACAAATTTATACACTTTTTCGGAATTGTTCATCATTATTATTGATCTCTTTTGTGTAAAACATAATTGGCAGCCCCCTAAAATTAAACGGTAATAATTTTAAGTAACAGTTAAATATCTTTAGCAGTTTAATGTTAGAAAAGCATACCTAAATCCAAGAGATATTTAAGTACTGGAGTTTCAGCAAAAGAGTCGCTTTCACTATGTTTTATAGATGCTTGAGAAACCTTTTTACTTTTCTTCGAATCTGTAAACTTCAATTTCTTTTTGTCCGATGAAGATTTGCTTCGTCTTCTCGTATCTGTTGTTGATATTGTTGATCTGAAAGTTTATTTGCTACTAAGATTACATCATCATCTTCTAATTCTTATACCACTCTTTTCTCTTTTGTTGTCTTTTTTTTCAAATATTAATCTTTCTTTCGTTATCTTAGTCTATAGATTTATTCATAGTAAATGTCTTACATACCTTTCTGAATATTTATACATGTCCAGGTCGATGTCCATCGATATCATTTCAAGTCCCATTATTATTACGTCTTCCATAAATGCTTCGGCTTCAGATAATATCTGTGAACAGTGCAT
This sequence comes from Papilio ambrax, assembly GCA_018231605.1. NCBI lineage: Eukaryota > Metazoa > Arthropoda > Insecta > Lepidoptera > Papilionidae > Papilio > Papilio ambrax. The sequence continues at coordinate 5,974 of DVQG01000079.1, forward strand.
AAAATTATATCACACATAAATACTAAATATATGTAATATATTCCTTCTAATATTTTAAATATTACCGTATACTTTTCAAATGGATTATTAACAACAGAAAGGACGATATCACAGTGCGTTTTCCCTTTTTGTAACGGACTGAAATGTACGTAAAGTGTTACAATTTCATTTGGTTTAATTGATATTTTCAAGGATACATTCACATTATCTGAAAAATAATAAATGGCACATCACATTGTCCAAAGATCATAAATATTCTTGACTTTAAAATTTAAAATTACCATTGTTCCCGTCGAGGACTACGAAATCAGTATCGGGGGCAGCTGTGAGCCAAAACAATGGCCGCCCTTCATCCATTGATGATAAAATGTCTGCCACAACTGTGGCATTCACAGGACTTATATTCTTAAACGATACATGCCGACTGCTGACAGAACCCAAGCATGTAACCGGAAATTGTAGTATTGTAAATCTGTTACTTTTCACTTGAGGCGTCACTAAATGAATCCTAGGTATTACGCCTTCTCCAATGACACATATTCGAAAACTTTGATTTTGGCCCTCTAATTTCTTTAAATTAACTTCTAACACTGCTCTGTAATCCTTAAAAAAATAAACAAAGCGTTACATTATTCTTATAATCTAAATTCGTATAAAATAATTTATATTAGTAACTTTTACCTCTAAAGCTTTCGGATTAAATATAATATTCAATTTTTTGTGCATCAACGGTTCAATATGAGTTTCATATTTGTCTAAGTATAATATTTCTTGGTTAGTATTCTTTTGGTAGTGTAACTTCATTGTCAAAGCGCAGGGTACTAATCCACTGTTGTACAAATCCAGGGCTCCCGTGTGACTTGTGTTCACAACAACGCCGTAGAAATATAGTGTCACAATGTCTTCAACGAAAACACAATGAGGTGAAGACTGAAAAACATTTATTAGATTACTCAAGATATTAGTCAAAAGTATAAAAATTTGATTATATTACCTCTGGTGTTGGATATTCTGATAGATTTTTAACAATCATGTGTTCTCTAAATGTCGTTTCTAAATTCCAAAAGTCAAGTATTGGTAGAGCTCCAGTTCCTACTAATCTTAACGGAACTCCATTAGCTTCGGCGGGACAAGTATCGCTCACAACAAAATGTATAGTTTCTTCAAATTTCTTTGGAGCTGTCGCTAAAAATTGTATTTGAATAACTCTGCTCGTGGAAGGAGCTAGAAGATTGTCTTCGTTCATTATTACAAAGTTTCCGCATCTCAGTGGTGGATTTTTAATTCTGTAAATAGAAATAATCTTCGAAATCAATACTTTTAACAGCTGAAGCACATATGTATAGATCGACAAGTTAACTGACCCGGTGAGCATAAGTCAAATTAAATTATGGTAGCTCAGTATGTACGTTGTACATATTTTCTGAACGAAATGTGAGCGCCTCTCCCCTAGGTAAAAATCCGGGTATTATAATAGTCAAAAGTAAATATATTCGACGTACTTGTTATCTTTTAATTTTGGCGGTGGCGCAGCATCAGGATCCACTTGATATTCAGGCGGTAAAATTATTTCATATATAAATGGGCATTTACTTGTGTTGTTTAGGATGACGTCTCTTTTTACACCCTCTCCAACTGGTAGAACATGGAAATTCAATTCACCCAAAGGAAAAAGGGTAAAACTGAAAAATGAGTACCAGTTAACATACCACACCCTCCATTATCTGATTATTTTAAATATTTTTGGAAAAAAATGATACTTACGTGTTATAAAACGATGCAATTGTCACACAGATCGGGAATTTAGCGACAATCATTTGAGTTTTGCTACCATCTAACAATGTACAAGTGTAGGCAGGAACGTTAACCAAATTCAATGAAGCTGTAGGCGTACATTCAAACTCTACAGCGACCAGTTTCGTCGTAGCAGGCAACATTCCACTTTCTGCACTAACTTCAAAAGATTTCAATAGAGCTGGTTCTGGGAAATTCTTAACTTTCTTCAACCTGCAAAATTTAATAGACTTGTCGATAATTTTATTTATACATAATTAATACAAATAGCAATAACGTCAGGTATTCCTATATCTTTTATTAGCAACAATCTTACGACTTACTTGTAGAATATATTGTATTTTCCGCGGTTAAATAAAAACATTTCACGCGCAACTGTCGAATTGACTTTAACATTTCCAAAATTTAGGAAGCTTTCTGCTGGATTTTCGTAAGCGCAGTCTACCATCACGTCGTAGCATTCAGCCGAGAGATATAAGGAATCAACTATCATTGGCTCGCCACGTCCTTCTGCATCATATATCTAAAGAAACACTTGACAGTAAGAAAGTACCAAAAAGAAACTGAAATAGTTTTCGTTTTATAACAAACTAGCTGTTACCCGCGACTTCGTACACGCAATATTAAGATAAAAAAGCAGCTTATAACATGCCTCTCTTTGTCAGCTACCTTTCAGTCAAAGCCTGGTCCAAATCAGCCCAGCCGTTTCGGAGATTACCCGGAACCAACGCGGCTTGCGGACAGGCAGACAGACAGACAAAAAAAAGCGATTTTCGTTATCAGTAATGCAAATATGTACATCATCTTCCCGAAATCTGATATTTTCTTTTGATATTACAAACAGACGCTCCAATTTTATATGTAGGTATATAGATCTAGATAGATAGATATAGATTTTCTCATACTTACATCTACAGTCAACATTTTGTGTGATATGACTCCCACTCGACAAGCGATATATGTTACAGGAACAACTTGATTGTCATATCTAGGTATAATACCGGACGTTTGTGATATTATAAAATCTTCCAAGAAATCATCAGCGTTTCTTATTTTCCATTTTATTGGTAAAATGGAATCGTTTTTTACGATAAATCTATCATCTTTGCGACGGTAAAGTAAATGTTTACCATAATCTGCGAAAATTAATAATTGTAAATGTTTATAGTTTTCGGTGAAAAAGAGACATTTTACTTTAAAAATGTAAAATATTGTAAAACGTAACTTCACCAATGTAAAGGATACTTACCAATAGTTTTGGTGCTTGGCAATACTTCAACTATCGGTACAACTCCGCTGCAAGCTATATTCACTGTCACGATTTCCGGATTGTTTTTGACACAAAACATGAGAACGTTCTTATGCTCACCCACCTCCGCAGGCGCAGCTGATATTGTTAATTTCCCTCGACTCTCCGGCTAAAATACATTGTTTTTACTGCTACGATATTTTTTTATTTTATCTATAACTTGTTAATTGTATAATTTACCTCCAACGTTAAACGGCGCTGATCAAAGAGGAAAACATCAGTTTCCCCTAGAAATTCCACCTCAACGAAAGCGGTGATCAAGGAAGAATTTTTCAAATCAATTAAATACGTTTCTTCATATATTCTAAACGAAAAAAGTCAAGGTATACAACACAAAGTACACAAGGCAGCGCCTAAATAGCAATAAAAAATTAAAATAATTTTTGACTGTGACTTATGACGTCGATTGTTTTATCGGATAAGTGAAATTATAGGTTTTTAATAGCTAGACAATTAAAGAATAATTTTAAAAGATAACGTAATATTAACCGATGTGCGCCTGTGAATATTGGACCAAATTGAAATACTTTAGCATCATCTAAATATGTCACTTTATATATCTTTTCTTCTACTGTTCTTCTTACAAAATCTTTGAACATTTTTTTCGGACGACTGTCCAATCTGCAAAGTTAAACAGACATTTTAAATATAAAAAAGTAACGATCAATATAAAGAAAACTAAAATGCTTCATAATTAAAGTATTACTACTCAGGGATTAGAAACTAAAATATTTGGCAATAGATCTAACCTTGGTACATCACAAATGCCACCAACAGTTATCACTACTTGCGATGCAGGCCATCCCTTGACTTCCACGTATCTTTTTAAATTAAAATTCCCTTCAATCTTTGGGCTAAATGTATATTTACACCTTACTAAATCACCTGGTTGTAACACAACGCGCTGGTCCCGTTCTAAAATTAAAAAATAAACTGCATAGCACATCATGATACTTTTAAGGCCCAAACGTAGAATAACGTTAATTTACGTTACGTAGCAAATCGGATATTCGCGTAGCATAATGCTTAGCGTGGCGACACCACTTTGCTGTTTACTCTATGACAATGGGTCAAAAAAGAAAATTGTGTATAGCCGTCATAAGAGATGGGATTTTTATCAGGTTATTTGCACAACATTAAATTATAACATGTGAACTAACCAGTTGTAGATTTAACTTTACCCAAAGGTAAAGGATAAAATATATCTATTTCACTTTTTTCGGTGGAAATTCGTGTCGACGATGTAAACGGTATCTCAGTTGTAGAAGTTTGTGACGAAGTTACCTAAGTATTACAAATTGAGTTGATCAACTATTAATATTTGAGAATGTGTAAGGAGTATTATGTTTAATTTCCAATCGCTACCTTTTTACCACATGTGCAGTGCCATTTAGATAGTATATTTAAAACATTATCTTGACATAAATCATCTATTATGCTGAGATCATTGATCAGATTGCATTCACATTTTTTTATCTGGAATTAAAATTAGTTTAGAGAATAATCATACTGTATACGTTGCTTGATTTGGTATAAATTCTAGTAATGGTACAATGGCCAGTACATAATGATTCAACATCTGAGTCACTAATTAAAAAAAAAGGATTTATCATTAAGAACAATTTTGATAGTTTTTAGTTAATAAGTACAACTTACAGCTAATTCATCTAAATAGCGCCACGCTAGCGATTCCTCGTCATGGATTGTCGGGAAAGATTTTGGAAGTAAAACCGAACATTCCTTTTTCTTGATAGGGTATTTAAGAGTATCGATCTTCTCTTCTTTCCTTAAAGCCTCTATCACTGTTTCGGAATTAAGGAACATGTTTATCAGAGCAAGCTTAGACTCCGAACAAGGGCACATGAGAATTGTCAGTGGAAAGCCTCGTCCAGTAAATGATTCTTCTGATGTCTGAAAAATTTGTTAGTTAGTTTTTCGAATGATTTATTAACTATTTTTTAATTTTTCGAATGATTTTTTAACTATAATACTTACGTCTCATGAACTATTTTTGAACCTTTAGAACTTGACACAAAACTATTATTCATTTTAAATAAGAGCTGAAATACCTGAATCAATAATTCGGATTTCTTTTTTATTTTCTTTTGGCTTGAATGTACGACCTGTCCGTTAAGTCCAATCAGCGGATATCCCATGTCACACTGATCCACTATCCAGTTATTTGCAATATTGATCAAACTGTCGTAGACATTTTTATGATATTCATTATATTTGACATTCATTGCCATATATTCGCTATTTGGCTTTGCTGAAATGATGAGATAGAATTTAATACCAATCACGTTAACAGATTTTACTGCATGTTCCACGCGATTTGATAGAAAGTTAGCGTGACGTTTTCGGCTATTTTGAACTTGGTTTACCTTTTACATCTTCCTTTTTTGCTTTCTTTTTTGACTCATCGCCGCTAACAGTTGGTACAAGAGATCTGGCACTACGATCTGTAATATATTTTATTATATTAAAATGAGAAAGATTTATCATTGCCTATTAAAATATAGTAAAACTAACCTTTTCCATCCCTGTCTCTCTTCATAATGTCATCTGAGGTTCTGTAATTGAATGATTAACATTAAATAATTAAAATTATCAGCGATAAAGTTTCATGATCTTCGGATCTGACATACTGCAGTGTATTTTTAAATTCAGCTTACCCTTTCCTTGACAGATACTTCTTACGTCTTTCTGCCAAGCCATAGGAAATGAATACAGATTTTAACTCAGGATTCGAGTTCTCGTATTCTTCGCAACTCATATTTTCAAATTCCTCCACTATTGCTTTTATTTCATCTTCAGTATATACCTTTGGGATATTTCTAGAACATTTTACAATTATTTTTAATCCTCATTAAAGGAACAATTGTATTTAAAAAATCTTACTTTATAAAAGTTAAGTGTTCTAATATTTCAACTCACTCTTCCAATAAATCTTCCTCTTTTTGCGAATCTTCGAATAATTGAGCCCATTTAGTGAAGCTAGAGTGACACAGGACCAGGTGTATATCCGCTATCGAAGATTTGCATTTAAGAACTGTCGTGAGTACAACCGGAGGACTTTTGAATATGAAACTAGTTAGTGAATCAATAACAAAACCTCGATTGTATTTAGGTTGATCAAAATAGTCAGTCATTAGGTCTTGAATTAATTCCTACAAAATATGAGCAACAATATAACAATCATGTAATAAACAAATTTTTACTTTATCCTCGAATTAATTTCCTGGATAAATAAGCATCAGCAGGAAACAATGACATGTTAATGAAGAGTAAACATAGTACCAAATTAAACATCGTCGTAGATCCCATGGCGTCCAGTAAAGTTTGCGATACAAAAGACGAGGCTGATCTCTTCTTCTTTTTGTCACTGGCTTTTGATTTTGGAGTTGCGATTGATTTGCTATTTGTTATAAAGTCCAGCTTTTTTAATAATGTTTCAAATTCATCACCATCGTCGAACAATTCTATAACAAAAAAATGTTAACTGAAACTGTTGTCCATCATAACAAAGTACATTGAATGTGTTTTATATTGTGAATTTGTATTAAGCATCTATAACCAGTGTTACATCAAAGAACTACAATAATTACGTTTATGAATCTAGTTAATTAAATTATGAATAAATGAGATCAAAGTAATTGTTGCAGTAAAAAAATATATTTGTACCTTCCAAATCCGCTTCTGTTTCCCCTCCATCTTCTTTCCTCATTCCTATTCTAGAAATATCATACATTTCGTCTATAACTTTAACCAAAATCTCTTTGGCTGCCGAATTGCTGATGCAAAGAGCCTCAACAAAGCACATGTCAACACTTATCGTAGGCAATTTTAGATGTTTTCCCACTGAATATGCAATTTCTTGACATTGCCCCTCTAAAATAAAACGATAACATTAAGATATAATTGCGAATATCGCTTAGTTGTGACTTAAACACAACTCACGGGTTTCAAGATGGACAGTAAATTTACCTTCGGCTGGAGAACCGTGAAAGAAAACAATAAGACCTTTAGTCTGTCTTTCACTTTGCGTATCTTTGTATGTATTCTCGTGTAAACACTCCTGTAGTGGATCAATTTTATTTTCTTTCATTAAACGTAGCTCGTCTGAAACAAAATTACCATGAACAGTTTAATTCAATTTCAAGTTGATGATTTCTATCTGTCTCTCTAATGAATCATTTTTTTTTTTGTTTCTGTAAAGGCCCGAACTTTGGTGATTCCTAAGATTTACCAGTAAGATCTATCAACTACCTACAATAAAAATCGTAAAAGATTTTTGTTAATTTGAGTGTTTTCAACCATTGGCAAATCAAAAGATCTTTTGAATAAATGTAAATGTTGATAAATAAACGAATGACAATGGGTTTTATCAATGTAAAATGATGTTCTATAAAACTAGCATACATTAAGATAAAATAATATATAACTTTACGAACCTGCCATTATTTCAGCTTCGGTTCTTTGTCGTTTTGGCGATGGTTCGAGAGATCGAGGTGTTTTTTTAGGACTTTTTATTTTTCTAAACGGAAAGAAAATGTAAAAAAATCGTTATTGATTTATTTTAACTACTATTTAATATTTATAATGAATAAAGAAAATTAATATTATACTCATATTGGTTGTAGGATAAGGAATTATTTAAGTTCGATATTGGATAAAAATAAAATGTACTTAGTCGATACTGCTCTGACTGCGGCCGATTTGGTACCCGCAGCTTCCTCGTCTAGATATCTGAAAATTATTTTTAGTTAAAATGTAAATCATTATCAGAAAATAATGTGGTTGTTTAATTTAATATTACTTTTTCACATGTTCTTTGACTTTCTTATAGAAGTTAATTATTTCATAAGGCAATTCAGTGCCGGGTTTTATTGCGGGAACTAGCATCTCGTCCGGTTTGTTGTAATATCTTTCTAACATCTGATAAACTTCATCTTCTTCTCGCCATTTTCTAGAAAAATATAATCATAAAACAATACTCATTTAGCTAAACATATACACATTTACGTATTTTGTTTTTTCGTATGAAATTGTTATTGCATGGCAAGTAGCTGTTCATGTTAAAACCTATTCCTGTCTTATTGCGTCATATTAATCCTGGTCGAAGAAGGATTGCATGAAAAGTGACATGATCAAGAAGGGTGTGATGACTGAGATGTTGTATGATAAAGTCATGTGGACGACAAAAACCAGTTGCGCCGACCCTACGGGAGTAATATAAGGAGGAAGATATGATGATGAAGAAGAACTCTCCAGCTGTAAAATTGCTTTTTATGGTCGGCACTGCACGTTTGTTTCCCTATAACTTATAGCTTAACGTAATCTGTACAACTTTTCTTAAGTTTACTCACGTATCGCTATGAGCTATAATAAGTTCGATAGGAAACGGACAAGGATTGGTGAGTCCAAAAAAATGTTCTGTAGTTTCAGCCCACGGTAAAGTCGGTGGGAAACTTATGTTCGGTCCAATGATATGCACTTGCGGCATCACACCGTTGCCTATGAAAGGTATAGTCATACGTTTTGGATTCATATGGAATCTAAAAATTATTAAACCTTCGTATGTCATCTGAAAGATAAAATTTACTTTAATTTCAACCCAAATATGCACATTACTAAATATGTAGATTTAAAAACCTCCACTGTGGGCTTGAAAGCAATGCTAAACCAATCGCTCTCTCCCGGTTCATATTTTCCCGAACTGTCCAGTATCGTTATGGGATTGATGCCAGGGCTTTTGAGCTTCAATGTTGCGTACCATATACATACAGGCTTTCCTCTGTTGTAAAAAAAGACTTATTTTATATCACGTTATTTGTAATACGAAGTAACTTCAGTAAACGTATTAATTTCAGGAATAGACATTGGTATTGATAATATCAATAACGATATTTACTAATACTTTAGTTTAAAAAATTAGGAATCGTTTACAAATAAAATTAATGCCAACTTACACATTTTTCAAAGGTATTGAATAAATAACTTTATTGCCACATTTAACAGAACCAAAATCAACTGATTGAATACTGGATACCAAATAAGGAACTGCGCATAGAGCCTTAAATTTAACTGGAATCGTGACGCCATACGGTACCTAAAAGACATTTGTTGCATCTTTACCAAAAAAGCAGTTATAAGAATAATGCTATAGAAATTTAATGTTACGTAAGATATTTGACCTCTAAATTAATTGAAACTTCAACATTCTGTTCCGGTTCGGGAAAATTCTCACTATCAGAGTTAAATGTTATGTCAATATGGCCAACTTCGCCCGGACTCAATTTTCCACATAGTTTTAAAATTAACCAATCAGGAACAACTGTGTTCTTGCTCAGATGCAGTTTGGTGACCAACGGCCCGTAGTTAAATACTTCAATAGTGTAATCAACCTGGTAATGTCACATACAAGAAAGAAAATGAATATTTGGATTCTATTCTTAATCACAATTGTTAATGTGTTAAACTGATATCCAGTTAATAAAAATGGATACTACAAATTACATTAAATTATGCTATATCGTAACGTGAACCTTACCGTACATCCAGTTATAACTACACCGTAATCTATTATATAGGGAATAGTGTTAAATCCCGCGATCGGCCTTGTTTTACTAGAAGTGGAATGCGTGGCAACTATTTCTGGATGTAACTTTAAATAATTCATTACTAATATCCTTTCTATTCCCATTTCTATATCCATTACAGATGGATACGCGTCCTGGAATTATACAGATTTTCTTATAATCTGAACATAGTAAGTGAAAACTGCAGCGTCGTCTCTTCGCATACTAGAACTAGCTGTTAAGTATTTAAAGTTTCACGGTTTTCAACTAACCAATACAGAGCACAAATGCCAGTCTGTTGTAAATATTGGATCTTCAAAACATCTTTCAACTAACGGTGAGTTTAAATGTTCTGATACAGGTTTCTTAAACATTGCATTCAAAGATTCAATATATTTGTCTGTCAACGTGGCGATTGCGAAGTAACCCAGCTTCGGATCAGCCTAAAATCATACAAACTACATTACTGCTCTAAAATGAACTTTGCTAATTGAGCCTTATTGGTGAGAAAATAAGATTAAATACTGATAGATAATTGTATACATTCACTGTAATACTAACTTCACTTAAATAAGGTCTCGGTATTGACAAATAAACTTGAGGTATCACTCCCCAACCGTATACTTTTATTGGAATCATAGGCAAATGTCCGATTTCCAATAAAAACTGTCTCTTAAAATATCCCAGTACTCCAGGTCTCGTGTAAACTTTTATATCGGTCGTTTCTTCAGACTGTAATAACTTATCAGCGGGAATAATATCCAAAATCGTTCCATATAAATCATTTTCGAATTTCGGCTCGTTCAAATAAGTTCTAAATTCAAAAGGTAATAGAGCTTTATTTATAATACGCAAATATTCAAATGCGTTCTCATGGAATGATCTTATTTTCATATTTATTTTTGTAGTACTGAGAGTGTACATTAGATACGACGATTGTCCAGTCACGGTTATGTATTCTGTCGGTCCTCCCAGGACTTGGCATTCTATTATACCTCTGACGTTCATGTTAATTCTCGGTCGGAACATCACATTTATATACTGTACTTCATTTGGCTTCAATTTACCTCTATGAGGTATTAAAATCAACAAACTGTTAATGAGATCATCTTCAACATCAGTTGTCTCAGGGAATTTGTGTAACCATTTAAACTTCGGTTCAAATTGATCTTCTATCATTGGCAAAGCCACTTTCAGAACTGTATTTTTTAATTTCATATTGAGTTTTGACTCTGGTTCTATTTCTATTGTTGTGGCAGTTGAACTATTGGTATTATTCATTTTATAAGACAATAGATCGCATCGATAAGGTGCGACTGTACTGGACAATGCGGCTGGAATCAAAAAGTTATTAATCAAATACAAATAATAATACAAATACTTGACGGGTCATGTTTCATACTCACGACTAAGTTCAGGTTTTATCGGTATACCGTCAATTTCTTGTAAATTAGGTCCAGAGATTGGCTAAAAAAATGTTTTTACTATATTAATATTTTATTCACAGTTCAGAGGGATGACGTTAGACAAAATGTTAATAAGTCTGTCGATATCCTAAATTATGCTTGAAATGATGATTAAACAATTATGAAAAAAAAATTGAGACTTACGGATGCAATCGGTGAAATTAAGATCTTTCTCCAACTCAGCTGGTAACAAGCAACAAGTGGGGTGACGTTTTGAATTTTTATAGACTTTCCCTCAATATCATCATTTAGTAGACATTGAAAATCAATCTTCGGTGTTAACACAAGTATGTTAGGGAAATTTATTTTTCCGATAACTTTTACGGAATCCTGTAATAATTTTATCGATTTTAGGAATAGATTATTCTCAAATGCTATATATTAAAAATTAGTTCGTGAACCCGGAAACTGTTATGCACTAAATCGATCAATAACTGTTTCCTCGTCGACAACTCAGTCATCTAACGATGTCCATAGCTGTTATGTATTAAGAAGTATCATACTTTTCATTTGTTTTATACGACAAAGAAATTATCCATAGTCTAACCTTGTTTTTATGACCCTTAAATTTTATTTTGATAGCATCACTATAGATTCGAGCCTTCAAAGACGCGTGTTTCGTTGTGTCGAATAAAGCTTGTACTTTCATCATTTCTTGATCCTCCAAGTGTTCCTCAATAATATGAGTCAAGTTGAAAATACGTTTTATCTTGTGAATGTCTTCAAAAAACTGCAAGCTTCCCTCACGTAATGGATAAACTGGTTGCAGTGTTAAGAAATCTATCAATTTAGTTGATTCTTCCCGATTATTATCAGCTGTTATATTACACAATTTCAAATCGGACTCCGTATAAGTTATGCAGTGACAAAAATCCTCCTCGCCAGGTATAATTTTGTATGAACTCTGCTTTTGTATTAAAGCAAATGGTGGTTTAATGGTAATCTCTAAATCCAACGGCAATGTTGATACATTTTTTACTATTAGAATGTCTGAAAATAACACATAGTCATTGAGTCGTATTCATCAATTTGGATCGAATTACTCAATCGAATTCGTTTTATCAACAAATTTAGAATTTCAAATCAACAATTAACATTTATTTACCTGTTAATCTATAATACTCATTGTAAGGACCATTATCATATTGGAATTCCATTGAAGGCGTAGATATTTCTATTTTAGGATCAACAAACTCTGTGGTAATTTTGCATTCCAGCAATAGTTCCTTCTTGTTAATACCTTCGATGCTGCCCACTAAGTACCATATTTCCTTCACTACGGTCACTTTGTGCGAAAGACCAGTTATTGTCAATTCCAACTGTTCACCGGTATTCATTTTAAAAGACCTGGGTTCTAAGTTAAAAAATGCTCTGAAATTTTAAAAAATCTTTAAATTATTAATAAAAATTTTTGGTAACTAAAGATAAAAAAAATCTATTATCCATACAGTGCATGTTGCTTGTTTTTCGGCGTCTTGTAATGTTCGCTCCACTCCAAGGCGTGGAGGCGCGTGCCCTTATTTTCCATCATTATTTTACAATTCAACGGGATGCGGGTGAAATGGTGTCCGAGCTCAATCTTGTCTCCCAAGTCTCCTATCACTATGCTCGTACCCACTCCCGTCACTGTCAATGGGACAAACTGAAACGTTGTTGATCAGTTTAATACTTATGTTTTTAGTTTTAATATCTACAATAAAAATTAACACAAACCAAATACGCATTTATGCAGGCATGATATGCAATTTAAGCTAGATAGCTTAGTAGAACTGGTGTATGTCATATTACTCATTCAGATTTATAGAAAATCTGGTTGCCAAGGTCTAAAGATTTAAGAAATTCGATAAATTTAAGTAAAACAATTGCAATTTTATTTTTGTTTTTCTGGACATAGAAGAAAGCGTCAAAAGTACACAATTACGTGGTAAAAATTTTGCAAATGGCAAATGTTGAATGCTTATTACTTACGATATCTTTCGTATCTTCCAATTGTATGACAACTTTATTGTTATAGGTTTCAGCATCCACCAGAGTCAAACTCACTGTCAGATTAATCTCTGATTCTTCCTCCACAACGCCTTCTTCGGGTTCTATTTGCCATTTATACTCGCGATTAAACTAGAAAACAGTTTTAATATAAAAAAAATCTAATTTAATATAAATCCCTTCTAAAAATTTATTTCCTAATTTTAGAGAAAAATAATGATAAAAATAAGATCGATACATGTTTTCTAAAAAACGTTCAGATTTACGTATTCAGTTAGTTCAAGAATACCTACCCAATACGTCTTAAAATTCACTTTAACTGGCGAATCGTTGCATAGTATTAAAGACTTTTGTGATTTCTTTAGCAGTTTCACTTGACCCCAGTGCAGGAATGTCGGACTGCAAGTTACTATCGGACTGACTCCGTAACCAGTCACAAAACATATTTGTATCGGGTCTGGTACACCGAAAAGACGTAACCTGGTCAAATTAAAAAGAATTACACGTTTAAATAATTACTACATTTTGACCTTGAACGAACTTAACCAAAGTTTACAATACATAGTTGTTCCAATTCGTGATTTTAATACAGTTAAATATTAACAGTAGATATTATAATACATGCAACAGATGTAAACAAATAATTCAGAAACAAAACTATTAATAAACAGCAGTGCAACATCGCTAAAACTATTCCACCTAGACCTCTTTTCGTTATGTTTTATGGTGTATTTTTAAAGAATTCTGTTAAATGGGTTAACTGAAAATGATTTTTAACTGTTGCAGTAAAAATAGCAAGCGAACTAACCGGAGAGGAAATTCATGTGAACCGAGAGCAGTAGCCGTTGTTGTAAGCTTGAAACATGTTGTGCTGTTTGGTTCTATATAACCTTCTTTTACATCAATATTAACATTAAATATTGATTCCTAAAAGATAACATAGTAACATGTGGGTAGTACAAGCTTCGCAAAAAATAATTAAAGTAACAAAAAATATATTTCATCATGAAACGTTACAGTATGCTCTTACTAAATCACTTACCTCAGGTTCTTCCACAACAAAGTACCCTAGAAAATTATTAGATTGTATGTTTACATCATTAACATAAGGGAAACCTCTGAAACACGCTCTAAGATGTAAATCAGGTGCGGGTACAATCTGCGGCACCATAGCATTGTACGTCACTGGCAACACTATCGGTCTCTTGTCAGACTTCTCAAATTCCAACTCGAATGATGTACTATTGTTTCTTATTAAATTTGCCGTCAGTGTGATCTAATAAGATAGTGATTTAAATGATTTACAGACGATAATTGAAACTAATCTTAAATACTTCACATCGTAAGTGCTGCTTATAATCTTTCAGCAAGATTTTAATAAAATTCGGAGTTGGTCAATAGAGGAGAAAAAAGCGTGGCCTTATCATTTAACACACTCTTAACTATTTATGAAGTTTCAGTATTCCTCCCTGACACTCTCAAAATATGAACAGTCGCAAGAAGTTTGAGTACAGTTCTAGAATTTCGTAATAATTTTCTAAAAACGTGGTTAATTCTATAAATAACATATAATTAACGCGCAAGACTAAATGCTTTAATTTCATACCTTGACTGTAAAAATAGATTCGGGGTCAATAATTATTTTCTTAGGTTCGATTTTAAATTCTTGCGGCATTGTTGGCAACTCCGGTTTAGAGATGTCATTTACAGCGTAATCTGTCAACGTGATGCTCTTGATTTCCAAGCCGTCTGATGGTATGGAAACAGTACCCGAAACCAGTACATTGGATTCATTTATTATGTCCAGTAATAGTGTTTTAGGAACACCTGAAATAAAAGGAAAATGTTAAGAAGTTGAACTAAAACCTTAATATATTTGATTAATACCCGGTTTCCCAGCTACTTTTGACAATTCGTTAGTGTTTTTGATTCGATAACTACATGAAATGCGAACTATGTAACTTGAGTTTTACTGCGTTGAAACATAAGTCAACCTATTACTAATGAATCATTGAGTAATCATACTTCATACTAATCATACTAATATTATAAATGCGAAAGTTTAGATGGATGGATGTTTGTTAGAG
>DVQG01000080.1:0-21181 GCA_018231605.1 Papilio ambrax
GTGGTTGTACTTAAATAAATAAATAAATAAATATCCTTATATACATAACTTAATTTCTTTCATGTAGGTAAACTTAAAATAACGATAAAATGCAGGAAATGCAGATAATTTCAGTGTAACTTTCGATTAAATACGACTAAACTAGTTGTGGCTAAGCTGTGGTATTTTTTTAGCGTTAGTTAAGGGTTACTGAGAAAACTTGATTTCTGTGGTATATTAACTGTTTTTATCTTTATTTTCTTCCCTCTCTTCTCTTTCTATAGCGTACAAAGTATAATATAATTCTCAACTACTTCATCTCTAAACTATGACGTGCAATATAAGAATGCATTAATGTATGGGTAACAAGACCGGCGGCGTATCACATAGTCGGTGAGCGGCGCGGCGACCGTCGCAGGTGATGTTATGGCAACATCCCTCCGCCTACGGCATTGTTCTCGTTTTGTTGCGCAACCTTGTTTTGCAAATATACGAGAAACGCTCCCTGATTGTTGCCATTTGCTGCGCAAACACTACATCCACGACGACTCGATTTATTGCAACAAATTCATTTCCGACTCAATTGTAATCGAATAAAATCGGAAAAATGTAGCTCTCATCCATCTTTATTATCTTAACTTCGAAACTTGCTCATGCACATGTTATGAAGTACAAATTATTACATTTACTATCGATTTCGCAATTGCAGGATACTACCAAATATGTAGTTCCTATGTACTAAATTGATCATTGTCAGAAATAGAATCCTTAACTAGATATACTTTCTTGTGCAACTAAGAGAACTACATATAATTGTGTACACAGTAAATAAAAACATCAGATGCTTTATGTTCATAAAACAAAGCATATAAATATAGCGTATTATCTTAATAAAGGAAAAAGCCCTACTCGTTACTGAATTATTGTGCGAACAGCGCCGCGCGTGTTGACTGGTCGTTTGTAAATAATCGTCGAACGCTCGAGGCCCGAAGCCCGAGGCTCGCGGCACCGTCTAGTAGCGACCTTAATCTTGACTGATAGAGCGGCGGAGCAGCGCCCTTGCCTTATCAACACTTGTTGCCTTTCAACTCACACGAACACGCATACACGCGCCATCATACACACAAACGCATAAATAGCATGGCTAAACAAAACAATCGAGATCGTTTTAACGTTACTGTTCTAATGTTTTGCTACGACTATAAGTAAAGTTAATCGGACAATGTAACAAAACATTTTTGTGCATATGTTATTGTTATAACTGAAAATACATTAAAAACATTTTTTTAAGTCATTTTAATCGGGCCCAGACGACCACGGACGTTATAGCTTTGAAATAGTGTCGTCTGTGTTCGGGCATGTCCGAGGCACAATTTGTTTCAATAAGTTCGATTACAAGCTTCATGACACCTCTGAGCGATGCATATGCCATTGTCTGAGCCACTCGCGTGTGATATTTATCCGGCAGTGTATTGTGATGCACTCGACGTCGATGACACCCACAAATTGGCCTTGCGGCTGTCGACAGGCTTTTGAAAATCCCCTCTAAAACTTGAACAGTTGCAATGAGTGAATAAAGATTGTTATATTGATTTATAAATGATCTTTCTAATAATAAAAACACAAGACAAGACTATGCGAAGTTTACGAGTAATAGAAAAATTTGAAAATCACTACCTACACAAATGTTTGTTTCTTGGAACGTTTTATATACGATGTGGTTCGATTTATTTAACTTAATTCATATATTTTGCTAAAAATATGAAAACGACGAGAACTTGAACAACTTTGTAAACCAAAGGTTTATAACTCAAAGGAATAAGGGAATAATATATTGATTTAGTAAGAAGATAAGTGAATTAAAATAATAATTCCGTACTGTTTTGCAGGACTGATTTTTGTATAACCAGAGAATAGACATGTTCAATATCTTATGTTTGTACCCATTTCAGAATTAAAATATCTTAAAGTTTAATCAAGTATAAATGTATTTTCATTAGCAACGTTATTTTTAAACAAAGGACACAATTTGGCAGAAAGCAACCAATGCAAATGCCAAATCGTTAGACGAAAACAAATAAATTTCTCCATTATTTCGTTGACTTTGACCGCAAACTTTAGGTGCAATAATGTCATATATTTTATTTCGATGGGACTTGAATTCCCAATAACGTGTTCGGAATACAAACATGTCCATAGTAAAATTAACATGGACATGACACATTTATATTCAACAATTATAAGGCTATTATTCCAGACTTATTAAAAACAGGCATATTTGCATCATTCATTTAAATAACAAAACTCTTTAAAAAACCATAAACAAAAAATGTAATTCAGTTAGCGAAATGTTTAAATATTATTTACACTATGAAAACCAATATAAATTATTTTGTCTAAACAAATTCATACAAATGTGACAATATGACAGTATTGAACCTATTAAAAAAACACATTAAATGATTCAAATAAGTACTGACATAATATGATACAACATGCAACAAATTGATATAAAATTTTCTTGTAAAATGTTGCTCCCATATTATTTTCAGAGAATTGTAACACCATAAGCAAATAAAGACAGTATTGTATTTACACATATTCTAGGAAAGTATTCTATAAGCTCTTTGTTACAGGTTTGATTGCTGGGAATTGTCATACCTATATAACACGAAGTGACGCCACAGGGCAGATAAAATGAGCTCATATTGGGGTTGATAAGGACAGTTATACACCGACTTTGAGCTACACTGTGACCTTTTTGTATAGCATTTACTTTATATAGATAAATAATAATTTATAGAAATGACAATATTATAACAACAATGTTTCCTTGGACAACACCATGGAGAATATTGACAAGGTATAGAAAGTACATGAAACAAATAATGTGATAAAACAAATTATTTTTATTACTCATATCAGTTACAAACGATGTAATGTACACTCAAATATGTCAATGTCATTGAGTCATTCAGTGCGTCACAAACTATCACAAAAAATAATTATCCCGATTGATTCTATTGTCCAAAATGAAAAAAATTTTTTTTTTATTTTCGCAACCAAATATTTTAATAAATTAAATCGCGGAATATCCTAGGACTTCCTTGTTCGTCGTTATGAACAACTCGCACAAAGAAAAAAATATATAATAAATATACAATTTACCATCAAGGTTACACTGACCTTGTTTACTAGGAACCGATGTGTCAGAGTATTTAAATACATTTATGTATGACCGTCGTTGTTCGTTCGCGTTTAAAGATTTTGCCACACCAACATGTCGTCATTGCAAAGTTTTTTTTAATCAATTTATCTGTTCTTATCCGTAATTTAAACGAATCCTTGCAGGTAAGGAAACGTGGACAATATTTTTACGACCTTCAAATGTTACAAACAGGTATTATAATAATTTATACCTGCATCAAATAACCTCTATCTAATATAAATTTATACACGATGTGATGAAAATAAAACTTAAACAAAATTGAACATGGAACTACTAATATATCTAACTTTTACAGAAACTGAACATTTGTGTAAATTACTTAGATGTGAGAAATACACCTATAAAACCTTGTCTAAGACGATCTCTTTCAATATGGATTATCTCGTACGTACGATAAATAAAGGCGGAAGCATCACTGCCTTGACCCGAAATAAGAAGAAATGTTTCACAATTTTCAAGGTCGGAAAATAAAATTATGCTCTCATAGGAGAGTACGTCCTTACAGTTTTTGATTGAGAAAAATTGATGGATAATAATAATATATAAGATCACGACTTACGTATTTTATTAATAAACGTTGTTTTTTAGGAAATACAAAAGTATTTGAACATTTTAAGTAAATATATAAAGTCAGCTAAAATTTAACTAATAAAATAATTTTGTGATAATTGTATTTCAACAACAATAAAAGAATTGGACAACATGAATGTTTTAAACATTTTAATTTATTATTAAAATGATCTTACAAAACCCTACAGTCCACAACAGTTCAGAAAAAGGCACACAAAAGTAAGGTCGTACGTGCGTCCGACATTATTCTCGTTCAATGCCACATCTATAAGTTAAAACAGTCATATCGCTGTAATCAACAAAAATGCCGATAGACATTGAATAGTGTTGTACGAATGTGTGTCAAGAGTGTACACTACGCATCTGCGGCCGCACGGGGGCGTTATTGTAGCCGAGCGTTCGGCCAAACTTAATCGGTCCGACCTAGCTCGTAAAAGCGTTGTAAAAAGTGTGAAGGTCTGGCGGAGGTAAGGACTTGACGGAAAGAGGTCAAGTGTAATGCTCCGCGTTCTACTGACCTCATTTGGGAGCAGAGCGCCGCCGCGCCGCCGCGGTCGTGCGTCTCTCTGTTCGCTGCACGCTGTTCGCCTTTCCTACAAGTACGTGCCCACTGCCGTTAAGCCATCCGACTTGCTCTGTTTTCTTACTGTTATAAGCTCGCCGTTCTGATTTTTGAGATTTAATATTTTATTCGTTAGCGAAACATTTAAAAATTGTCTTTAAAAGGGAAAGACTATACTGAAAAGAAAAACGTTAAACAGTCTTACTTTGTTGCCGTATTCATGATGAAAACATATATAAAATATAATCAAAAACATCTTCGCATTTATCTATCGTGACACTTCAACGTTTCGACGAAAAACATGCAGTTGATAAACAATCAAATTTCAAACAAGATGATACATCGCTCTAAAATGTTGTATACTTACAAAATTAAACAAAAACGTCTACAATGTAACATGTAACAAAGAATAAGACTTAAAAAAATAATTTAAACTACGTGACAAATTAAAACGAACAAAAAGTCCGGAAGCGGTTCGTCAGGGATGGCCGGCCTCAGTTTGTCGATTAGTTGAAGGAACCTTCAGCCGTTATTATTAAAGTTTCGGCCGCGAAATCGGAGCGCTGACACACATTGTAGCCCAATAACACCATACAATCCATAATTCATACAGACCTTGGCCTCGTTGTCTAGAGTTCCGAACAAACAGACACAGGAAGGGGCACGTGTTGTAATGACACCACGACGCAATGTTGTCTTGAAAAACGTGGTGTACGTTTTTTATCCGGACATTTTTCACGTAAAGAGTTTTAACGTAATAGTTTTAAGAGTAATTTATGTGTTAACGTAAAATTCGTCTTGAGCTTAATTCAATTCATTCATTCAATATACATAAAATAAATAATTCGGTAATTTAAAAAAAAAAAACAATTATACGTGTTTATTGGTGATCGGAAAACGAAAAAGCTGCAAAATATTCTCCCAGTAATCTCTCAAGTCCTTGACTACCGACTTTTTTCTTTTTAAATGACAACCACCTCAGTGCTCGCAGGTTTCTTCCTGTAATAATTAAAAAATAATATAACAAGAGAAGTCGAAACGATGAAAACAAAAAGACAAATAACATGCCAGTTACTTTTTTGACAATTGGCTTTAAAAATTATACTAACTTTTAATCTAACACACAAGTTGAGTAAGCATTTACAAGACTGCTACCAGCGACTTGCATGTTAGATTTTCTTTAAATGTTTTTGATTTATAAAACTACGATCACTATTATATTAAAGTGAGAAAATCTATGCTTGCGAAAATCTGTAAAGATTTTGGTGAAAATTGTTTACTAAATGACAATTGCAAACTGTTCATTAAAAACTTCAGGTGCATATAAATGTTTTATAAATAATTACTAAACAGACTTGATTAAAACTATTTCAGGTCGTATCATTTCGTCTGATTTGTCATTGTTAAGTCAATGTTAATTAAAATCAGACTGTTTTATAAATACTGTCCGTAATAAGAAATACAGCAAACGTTTTAATGTTATTATTATCAAGTACATTTGATGTGATAAACGTCTATTTTGTACCTGAGATTCCAAACAAGTAACAGATTAAACATTTATTTATCTAGCACTAGCTTTCGCCCGCGACTCCGTCCGCGTGGAATTGAAGAAAACAAAAGTGAGTAGCCTGTGTGTTCTCCCAGAGTATCCTAGAGGATCCTAGACGTAGACGTCTAAGCCAAATTTCATCGAGATCTATTCAGCCGTTTAGGCTACAGACTCTAACAAACATCCATCCATTCATCTAAACTTTCGCATTTATATTAGTTAGAAGCAAGATAGTGAAATCAATTCTTTTGATTTGCACTATCTCTCTAGTTTAACACAATCAGTGAAAAATCGATTGCAATTGATAAAAAATATTGCACACTTGTAAATTATCGAACAAATTTGTGTTGCGCTAGTCGAAGTATCAAACTTGAAGGTTAACCTATTTTAAAATAAAAGCGAGAGTGCTTGCACCTCGGTAATGCGTCTCAATTTCAGTTTTTTATCGCAGCATTTGAGACCTATGATCCAGACCAAGGTAAAGCAATACATTCGTTCAGTACACTTCCACTTATACGACCTTTAACAATGGACAGTGATTGTTTTTTTTTATTCAAAATCCTTGTGCATAATGAACGGCGCTGTCCTTACACAAGTTAACATTTGTATAAACAAAGAATTGAATTGTAAACTTATTTCAGAATGACAACAGCATTTATCTTTTGATATACAAGTGAGTATCGTTACAATATCAGTCTGTTATTATATTATCAACACAAATTAAGTAAATATAAACTAAAATTAAGAAAACCCGTCGTGACTAGGTGGACCACAGCCACTTCATTTTTTGAAACGTTATTAGTTGGGTTAACCGTATAAATATCTAGAAAGATTGTCAGCACCATATTATATTATTTCTGGGTAGCAGCAGAGGTTCTAGATGTTAATTTAAAGTATTGTTTCAACGCTTCTTTATCTAAATAATTTATCAATTTAACACAACGATACATGTTTTACTTGGTACATTATTATTTTAAGATAATTAGGATCATTAGCGGAGTAGGTATTTGGCACAACGCATTTTTATCACTGTCACGGTCAAAGGTAATGATTGTTTACAATTGCATAAGCAGATTTTCGTTGATTTCATAGCGACGTGTTTTTTGTTTTTACTTAATGATGGTTTTAATTAAGATTAATAACAAACGTAACAATCAATAAAGTTAGTAACATATCCCATTCTTCAAAATCCGCTTAATTGTGATTATTGATAATTGATCAGTCTTGGTTTATTACATTTTCTTTGTAATTAATAATCTCTGTTCCTAGGGTCTACTACTACCTAACTAGGATTAGTTTCTTTGTTATTGAATTTTGATATGAACGCATAATGATGAAAATCATGTACATGGTAATGAATTTTCCATTGTGGGCGTGCGTTTGTCGAAGATAATGAAATAACAATCGCGTAACATTAGAAACACCAACATTAGTTGACCACCATGTTAATTGATAACTTCACAACACATTCTAATCGAATTGCAAACATTTACAGAGATTTAACCAATTGTTTTTATAATAACAAAACGCATCACTCCACAATTCAAAGACAACTGTCATCTGTCATTCTATCATCGTCTTAACATCTATCATGCACGATGTACATTCAGCCAGTACTCAAAATTATAAGTTGCCAGTTACTTTAATCGTTCAAAAATTATCTTAATTTCGCCCCGTTATGTAAATAAAACATCACAGAATATATTATAGTACAATATTTATAAACTATGCAGACCCAATATCAACAAATTCAAAGTGCAACATGCAATGTCGAAATGACAAAGATCCCATATCAATTCGTCTTTCATACGGGAGAGGTCGGATATTATTACTTCAAGGTCTATTTGACGGGCCGACCTCGGCATATCGGTCGCGGAGGACAGACGGTCGCAAATATTTGCGCGCGAGCGGCGCTGGGCGCGGGGCGCGGGACGCGGTGCGGTAGGGGGGCGGCGGGGCGGGTGACCTTGCCGAGCGTCTGCCGCGCGACCTTGATCTTGAGACGACCGCGCGCCCGCCCTCGCTGCGTCGTACAAACGACACCTATCGCCCGTTCGCCGCTCGGTCGCTAACTACTACTCGTATTGTGTGCTCGACCATTACACGATTCGAAGAAATGCACACGACTCCGCAGATAAAATGTCACATTCGGACCGTGACAATCACGGCTGCATAAAAACGCGGTTGCTGTTGCTGTGTTACGATTCCCGAACTATTTGGACTCCTGAAACTCCCTTCCAGATTATGGGAAAACCTTCTACTATCACATTATCCAATAAGATTTAGACACAATGTGACAAATATTTATTTTCCTTTAGTATAATTATTAAAAAGATACATATAGTGGTTGCTATTGGATACTTCTTACGCAAGTTCGTATTACAGAAGCGCAAAGATACACTAATGTTACCTCGGTTAAACATTTACATGCTCAAATGCTTTAAAGTTTGCTGCGGTTTCTTTACATTGTAAAGTTGACACAAGGAATCCTCAATTTTGACAAGATCAACACTTTTTTTCTTCGCCTATACTTTAAAAGGTTTAAAAATAAACTAAACAAAGTTTCAAAAAGTTTTTGCACTTCAAATCATTTGGATTATTACATTTTCTTGCAAGACAACGTAAGCTGCGATAATTAGGAATAACATAAAATATAAAAATAAAAACAAAAAGTTGTAATTTTTTTTGTTATTTGTCAATGTAATGGTGCGGTGTCCGTCCTTAGGCGTCCTTAACCTTCCACGAAAAACACGACGCGACGACGTTCCAACGATGATTAGCAATTATAATCGAGGAAAATTTAACAATACATTGTAACATTGCATATTACAATTACATATAAATCTTTTAAAATAACAGCTAAGGATTGTCTGTGCAATGCGCAATAGGTACACCTTCACTAGCAACCCTAGCTAACCCCAGCCTTTAGCTAATATTGTGTTCTGCGCAGCGAGCCGTATGAACTTGTCAGTATAACTGTAAGATTCGATTCTCAAAACATTTACAGAAACATACAATTTAATTTGTTCAGTTATAATACTGATTAAAGCAAAGTAAAGGTAAGGAGGGACCACGAGATTTTAAAATGGTGACCACGTACAGGTCGATCCAACCATGGTAGGTACAAAATGAACCGACAATTTCGTGAAGGTAGTGATAATACTGACGATAAGGAACCAATCTTTTTGGCAATTCTTAAGACGCATAAATTTTGTTAAAAATGTATGTATTCTGCGTAATCACCATACATACAGATTACGCACATGCACTTCGTATATATTTCGATACTTGAATTTATGAAACGCAGGCTAACAAGCATAGCGAATGGTCAACAGCACGTGGACGGTGCCTTACGATAAGCTACATCCGCTGATAAGGCGCACGTCACTGCGCTCGCGCATTTCTCCCGCGAACGCCCCCCTTGCACTAAACCCCTCTACCCCGACAAGGTCACGCGTGCATCTAACGCGTAATAAACTTACACGTGGAAAATCCGATGCATTTGTAAAACATGCGTTTCAACCTTAGGAAGACTATAAAGTGTTACATTGTTATGCAAGTTACATCAGCTTATGTACAATTGATTTGCATTTATTATCCAGGAAATAGCACATTTAATTAAAACTATGCTACGACTAGTCATCATGAACTGGAAGTATTAACTACAGATAGAAACCATTATAAAGCGTTGTTGTCTTTTAGTTTTATTTGCAGTAAAATATGTGCAAGTTACCTGTTCTTGCTATATCTGACATCCTGGGTATCATGAAAATCATATGCAATTTTCACAAACTACTGGACTACTAAACTATTATACTATTACCGAAATATTTTTTATTTGACAACCCTATCATTTCGAACTGCAGACATAAGTGCTGCTGGGAACATCTAGTTTAGGAATAAGTTTAAAAAATCACAAGATTAACACATTTACCTACTCATGTCTCTCATGTCTGTGCTTTGTATTATTTAGATCATAGGAGAAATATAACAACCATTCTACTTTTACACAACCAGATTAATCAATTTTGACGTCACAAAGGCGATCGACAAATCGATTTGCTTCATATCATATCCGAATCATATACGACCTCGACATCATATCAATAACGTAATGACGTACTGCCACATTCGACATTCAAGTGTCTCACTCTGACACATTATTCACAAGGACTCTTGGGTTTAGATGACACCAAAATAACCTCTAATTGTGATAATTTTGTTTGTTATTTTGCTCGTTGTCATTCGTTTATCAATCTTGTTATTATTATACTTCTATTAATAGTTTTATCTACGCACGTCGTCACACTAAAATGTAACCATAGCATTTATACGAATTCCTGTGTCCTTTAAAGTTTTTGCCCAACAACGTAAAACGGAAACCTCTGAAAGAAATTAACTAAAACCTCTGACGCAAATTGTTCAATTTCAAGGAATCGTTCCACAACAGCTAAATTTACTGGCATCATTAACGTCACGTAATTAATTAAAAAATGTTTAATAGAGAAAGTTTTGTGGGTTTTGTTTTAATTTGAAGACTTTTTTGCTTTCATATAACGTAACTGTAGAATTCCACTGTCGAGACATTTGTATTGTAGACACAGCCTCACAGTCAATGTTTTGTAAAACAGTAACACTGGCCCAATCTGCTAAGGGAGTACCATAGACAAGAAACTGAACTGAACTGAACTTGAAAACAGTAAGAGACTGTACTGTTTGAGTTCACAAATGTATTTATACCAATGCCTCGGCAGTCTGAACCCCCTATTAAATTTTCGAAAAGTAAAATATGGTATTTACCAGCTCACTCTATACTGTACATATAGACAGCGAACTATAACCAGGTATAAAGAAGTTTAAATGTAATTATAAAGAATTGAGACTTTAGTTTCGTTAAAAAAATTGATTTCGAAAAATGATCTTGTAGTTTCAAATTATCAAAGTTAAAAAATGAGATGCATTATATGCAAATATAGCTTTTTCTTTAAGTGCGCCGATTGGTTAATCTATAAACTTCGCACTTGTTATTTATAAATCGAGCATATTAGAATGACCGGACTAACACAGGTAGGTCGCCGTGTCAGCGAGCACTCGGGGGGCGGCGCGGGGTGCACGACGGCGGCCGGGGGGCGAAGCGCCGGTCGTCTCGTCCCTTCGAGAAGGGGGTGACATTAAACGACCGCTACGATCATTTTTCTAAACAAATGTTTTATGATGCACTGACGTCAGCCGTCTGCCGCCTCGCCCGCCACGACTACAAGGTCGTATACCAGTGTTATTGCGTTGCGCCGCATTTGCGTCACAATGTTTGGACAATTATTTAATCACACACGTTAAAAATATTTGTTTCGAGTAGAGTCGACCGCCATTTTGTAATTACATCAAAAAAAATTAACCTAGCTACAATACCTACTATTAAAATACAATGCGATTTGTTTTGCACAACCGAAGACATCTTTACAGAACCATTCTTAATGAATCTTAGAAACCGGTTCAAATTTGAAAGATTAGCCACATGTTTAAAGGTCTTGAAATTAAAATATTAACTGACTTGCGTGAATAGAGTTTTAAATGAAGTAAGAGTAAGTTTATGAAATAGAATTCGTAATCTAACGGTATTACAGGACAAGCAGTCTAAGTGGGAAGATGTCAAATATTTAAATAAATTATTTTTAAATAAATACACACTGCTTTTTATAGTTAAACAAGCAGTGGCATAAATAAAAAAGCTACGTGCATGGAGATTTGTGCAACAGGAAATTATAATTTTATATTAATAACTTATTTATCTAATTCTTTACTGTTTATCTGAATAATAATACATATTGGGAATGGGAATATTGTACGGTTAGTCATTCCATAGCTGTCGTAGGTATTGTTAATAATTCTATAACTGTACGTTTATCGCGCATTTTCCTGCCCCACACCGCACCACACTGCTTCCGTATGAAATCAATAGTTATTTCCAGAACTACACGACTAATTTAAAAGCCTAAGTACTCTTTCCCAGTAATTGTGTAAAATTAAACTAAAAACTGATAATAGCTTTCTTTATTTCATCACTAATAATTTGAATTACTTTTTTCTTTTAGCTGCGCTATGCCCCTTTACTCTGTGGCAAACCCGTTTGTTGTGGAGTTTTTATTGAAATTAAACCAATACAACAATTAAAAACCAATGTAAATACAGATATACCTAACGACTAACGTTATGCTTTAGGGCACGGTTTAACATCATGAAACCTTTTTTTTCAACTCAATCTTATACTTAGTGAGTCATGCCTTTGGTATGAGAAACTCGTGGTTTTGACAATTCGAATTACGATCACTGCAAGCAATATTCAATTGAGTTACAGACTGGCTAAGTCGTCTGCAAGGCCAATTTACGGCTGTCATCGACTTCGAGTGCCTCACAATGGAATCCCTGGCAGATATCACTTGTATGTGCTGCAAACAATAGCATATGCCTCGCCCGGAGGTGTCAATTCGCTTGTGATCGAAGTCACTCTTATTGAAACAAAATATCAACACAACGTGATTCTCATAGTTAGTCCGATAATTACAAATATCTTTTCGTTTTCTTTTAAATTTTTAATATCCTTGTCGTCTTTTCTTATTGAGTAAGAATTCTTCAATCATAATGCTAAAACAAACCAGAAGTTAGTGACGTTATGCAAAAAAACATACTAAATAAACGTTTGTTTACCAAAAATTTACATACTAATGCATTGACAGCGTTTATAAATCAACTATAGGCGATTGAAGATTAATTCAGGACAAGCGCCACGTAGTATTTTTAGCGCAAATGACTCGGGGAAATTAGAAATAGAAGTTGTTTGGCGTTGCGGTGCATCGTCACGATATAATTAGCGAT
The DNA here is from genome assembly GCA_018231605.1 of Papilio ambrax. NCBI lineage: Eukaryota > Metazoa > Arthropoda > Insecta > Lepidoptera > Papilionidae > Papilio > Papilio ambrax. The sequence continues at coordinate 12,763 of DVQG01000080.1, forward strand.
GCACAAGCGAAGTGGCTTCGTAGGAATTAGGTCGGTGCATGGGTCCGGGGGTGTCGGTGCGGGGTGCGCGCGGCGCGGGTGGAGGGGCTCGGGTCGGAATTCGCGTAACGTTACGTCAGCGGGCGTCGGCCTCGCACCGGTCGGTGACCCGCGGGTGGCTATCTCTAGCCCAGCGCCGCTCGCCGCTCACCGCTCACCGCTTGCTACACAAGACGCGCATCGCGCACGCACACCGTCTAATGGCTTATCATCGTCCACACAATTCTTTAACTCCATGTGAATCTGCTTTTATTATTTAACAACCTAGTCAGCCATAACGTTAGCTAACTAAATAATCCGATTAAAACATAACCACAATAACTATAAAAGGTAGCTGTTGCAGCGCGGTTTCAATAGTGTCTATGTGAATTGGTGACATTATGGTATTGAAATGAACCGTTCTATGTAATGTCTTGATTGGATCCAAAATAAACATGTAAATAGTTACAATGAAAGATGTTAAAGGTTAGAAGCCAGCAATAGACAAAGAAAATCAGAATTATCTTTGAAAATGAGAGCTTCATAGAATGACTCAACATCCTAAACATTAAAGTAATGACTTTTTGTTATTGATAATATATTGAAATATAAGTAAAATGATGTCAAGAACATTATAAATAAGTGAGGTAAAGTAATTTTAATTTATGCCAAGGCAATAAATATCGGAGAAATCACAGTTGAGGTTATGTGCTGATTGATATTATCAACATATTATTCTTTATCATTTAGTTTTTTTTATGTTTAAATTCAAATAAAAGGAGTGCAATCAAAACTACTGAAAAACAATATTTTTAAATTCAAATCACATAAGTTGTGTATGTTTAATAATCTTACCTCCGATCTTGAGGTCAAGCGTCCATTCGAATATTATTCCGAACCATATACTAACACAAGCTCTTTCGAGCTTACCTGGAATGGTTAAAAAATATTACATAAACTAAAATCTACTAATGTTTTTATTAAAAAAATAAGTTAAATAAGATACTTGTGTCTATTCGACAAAATTGTTTAAACAGTTCTTATTAATACGTATTGGCCTACTATAATATGCATAGATAACAAAACATTGCACTAAAAATTTTATACATGTTGCAAAATTGATTTTGTTGTCGTACGCGGGTCGTCGACCCGCTTCAGAATTTCCCCGCGCAACACTGAAGGTATAACTGTTACCGGCAATTCGTGTACACCGCCCATTTATATTTCGCCTAGACAATTTTTTTTATTGCGTATAAAACAAATTAATTCCCATAATGTCATGTTATGAAGGGCAATTTATAAAACCGACATTTCATCAATCTGGCTGTCATTGGAGCCTTTATGTTCATGAATCTTTGTTGGGAACAAAAAATTACAGCAAATTAAATAACCCGTAGTGTCTAATAACAATAACACGACAATTTGTTAATGAAAATGTTCGATGTCATAAGCTAAATCTTTACGATTTGCCGAGGCAAATAAACGAATCGGTGTACGCGATTTGCCGGTAACTTAACTAACACATTGTTCGAAACGGGAAATAATACGGTTCACTCCGTTTGAGGGCATAGGCACTTGACCGATTTATATGTCGACTTACTGATGACAACGTAACTTGAAAAATATTAATTGCATTGCAAGCATGCTAAAACTCGCCTTGTACTTTGCTTAATAAAGTTTGCTGAACTTTCTAGACGCAATGATGTCCTAGAAAAATATTATACTTGGAAACAATTTTACGACATTTGCAAAAATAAACCAATAGTAAATAAATAAAAAGAATATTTTAAAAATAACATTACCTGAACAGTTACTTTAACTTCAAAACGTTGGACCATACATTAATGTTTCAGTCATGTTTGTAATAATACTAATTGTAAATACTAGGAACTTCCTATATATCCAAAATTAAAATTCAGGCATAAAATCATTTTAACAATAAAAGTTAAGCATAACCATATGACCGTCAGATGCGGGGACAGACGGCGGCGAATACTGATTTAATAATTTTTATTAAAAACTAAGTTCGTGCCATCAGTCGTCATGGGTTTCGTTTCATTTAGTATTTTCTTTCCCACGTGTCGGTTTATTGATTCAATGTTGTCAGGCAGGACTATTATTTATAATGGTCAAGAGACCATTTTAAAAAAAATGGTTGTACCAATTTTGATCTGTTACAGTTTTCTCTATATTGATAAATAGATTGGTTTTTTTATGCTTATAAATTAAATGTAAGGTGAGCATGTAATATTATTGTCAAAATCATCAATAACACTGACGTAGAACATAATATACATATCGAAAATGAAAGTTGTACTAGCATAGAAGAAGAAAGTAATACAATTGTAGCACTACAAACTAGGACATTTTCTTTTCGTCGAAGTGGCAAGTGTTGCCGTAACAAATTATATATTGGAAATTTAAATTAACTAGAGAAAAAAAAATATTACAATAAGTAATACAAATAGATATGATAAGCGTGCAATACTTCGAGAAAGGTGTTGCTGTATCTAAAATTTATATATTAAGATAGACTGAGAACAAAAAACAAGGATGTTCATTGTGTACGGAATAGTGACATAGAAGTCATTGCTAACAAAAAGCGATTACCCAAACGTGACGATGTAAAAGTGGCAGCTCGGACTAAAGAGTTTCGTGCATAAAAAAATGGAGAAAGCAAAAGCAGGGGGGGATCTAGGTCACTTTCATTTTCGTTCATTTCTTTTCGGATGCAACATGCGGATGTTTTGTACACGTTGGTACTATGTCCATATGCACGTGCCCAATTGACCGACTAAAGGAAGCTATTTAAGTCCTTAATATATTACAAAATTATTTTTAACAAAATTATGGATGTCGGTAAATACATATTTAAATTTTTATATGAAACCAGCAATAAATAATGTCATCTGTTTATCATTAAAATATTTAAGTAACTGTTATGTTTCCTAATTTCATTTTACAATTCTTTAACAGCATTTCATAAACGTACCTACTACATACATAATAACAATAGCTTACCATTGACGTGTGTTTGTTTCTTAATTAAAAACATAAAAGTCAATTATTTCATCTATTTTCTATGTCTGCGTCTGTATTCGAATGATATAAATATGATCAATAATAAATAACAATCAGTTGTTACTGAGATAAGAAATAGCACTTTCCTTAATTTACTCACAAACCTATTGTAAAAAAAAAACAAGATGGGAGATACCTAGAATTTACTTAATTTTACACGACTCAGGATATACATCTTAAAGAGTTGAACGAAATTCATTTACACGGGTAAAAAAAAATTTGTCAACTCTACTTACACGTCCTATATTTTTATTATTGTCTTTATCACATTTTTATGTAAAATTCGTTACATTTTTGCAATATTATTGAAGAAAGTGACATTTACTTATTAAAAAAATCGCGACACCAAAAGATGTGAACCGGATTTTAATAATTCGAACACCCAATATGCCAGCGACGCTGTGGCACGATGCGCAGGCGCCGCTTCCCCCGCGGACGAAAGTCGTCGCTCGTCGCTTTCTAGGCCACTCTCCGATCCACACTCACTCTAATCACGCACTTTTAAAACACGCCTATTTTCTAATGGCCTAATGCAAACATACCACCTAAAGGTATCGCACATAAATCACATTTGAAAGTACCTTTTGTATCAGTTTTGTATCACTTTTCAAATGTGACCTTTTAAAAAAGGAGATTTTTTTACATTCAAATATGTATGAATTACTTATGTGCTTGTCAGTAATTTCTTCAACGTTTTATAATATTTATTTTAGACAGCATGGTGACTAGTGTCCTGTAATCTACGCGCATTTTATTATAACAGTATCGCTAGAGTTAAGTTATTTACGTGTTGCCTGAACTGATTGGACCAAATTCTAAACATGTTTACGCTTTCCTTAGGAAAAACCTTTCCCTTTTTGCTAATAAACTATGGTGGTACCAAAACACTTTCTTTAATAACGATAAATAATTTAAGAGTCTCAAAAGTTTAAAGAAAGTTTTAAGTTGATCTATTAGAAACAAAGTATGTAAACCTAAAATAAGCATAAACTGTTCTGATATCTAGTTCATTAAAGCATTACCGACGGAGCGTGCAAAGCCCACTTCTGCAAGGTTTAGCGAAATCAAGCGCTTTCTAGAGATAGCTCGGCTTGGAATCGACAGTCGAGCTGCACATTAGTATAGTAGAGTGGAAAAGGTGAAATTTAGCAGAGCGAGAAATCGGGATGCAATGTTTATTGTAACGAGTCCGGCGGGCCCGGGCGTGCGCGCAAGAGAAACCGAAAGTAATAGCGCTGCGATCAACCCACTTTCACTGGTCCGGTGCGCGCGCGCAGCTGCAGGCCCCCAACCCCCACCACACCACCCCCACTACACATGACGCAGCGAGTACAGGGCACACAACACACGTACAAGTTACCTATACTAGGCTCCTTATAGAGTAGTAACTCTATAAGGAGCCTAGTGTAGGTAACTTTTACCAAATAAAACTTCAAAAAACTGTTGTCACATAGACTGAATAAAGCAGCGCAATAACACGGTGATTTTTAGTGGGAAAGCAAACAATGCATAACTTTGTTCTTATAAAAGCAACATATGTTTTTTGCTTCAAACTGAGAATTGCATAACTTCTTCAGTTCTTCACAAAGTACCGATAAATAATATTGATAAGTAAGAGTCATAAAAACCATAAAAAACAACATGCATTCGTGTAAATTAAAGTGCTGTAGATATGCAAAAGTGCTTCAAAAGTACATAGTTGCGCCAAAACTTAGACAACTTTAATAATTTAGCAAAAAAACGTTAAGACATATGATTATATATTGTAAAAGGAAGTATTCAAGCCATTAATTTGCTTAAATATAATATAAACGACCTTTTGGATTTAATCTCAACATCTAATAACTAATCTAGCTAGTATAGGATAGTGTAGGTTTTTCTAAGCAAACATTAATGTTTATAACGTAGCAAAAATAATGGTTTAGGTGGTATTTTTATACCTAGTTTATTTTAAGTAAAGTTTATTGACCCTTGCAGCCAGCCGTTCACTTTAAGGACTTCCAACCTACAACCTTGTATTTATCCACGCTGCAAGAAATGTTAGCATTCCTCATTGAACTATTGTGATAGTCAATTTAAAGCTAAAGATGGAATGAGAAGTAAATATATATTATTTTTTATTATTCGATGCAGAACAAAAATTGGCATATTAACTGGGAAGTTTACGTGCGCTAGCGGGTAGCGGGCAGCTGGTAGCGGCCGGTGCCCGCGTGTCGCTGAACCGGCGCGAGTCAAGGGCCCCGGTCGACGACCGCTCGGGACCACGCTGCGCCCGCATATTATGCACAAACGACCAGACAACTTTACTTTTCATACACATACCTTAATTGCATTTTTTGCCTCAATAATTTATTACGAAATGTTGACAAACCATCATGTGAACGATCTTTCGTTTCACTTATCATAAACTGCAAACACATAGGTTTTTATTTTGTCCATTATTTTTCTCTTTTCGTTCCTCTACGCGATGAGGTCAATAGAACATTGACCTGTAGGTAAGTTGCAACGTCATGATATCAAAGACCTAGCCAGAATGTAAGCTATCAATGTTTTTACATTACATTTCAGTAAATGAATTTTAAAATATGTTTTCATTATTTTTTAAAAAACAACAAACAACATTTAAATGATTGTTTTTATTTGGAAAGATTAACCCATTGTGTAGAGAATGGTGCGGTAAGACGATTAAGTTGACAAAAATAACTTATATTTATATTTTACAAAATGAAACCTATATTGCAATAATTTTATTGAGAAACAGTGTATTATCGGTCAAATGTATAACATGTGGCAGGTTGCCACGGTCGGTCGACGAACTCCACGCACCGCACACCGCGCACCACACACCGCACGCGACTCTACGCTGCCCCACGCTCGATTACCAGCTGCCGCAGGCCAAGGCGGCCCTACACATTCACTCCTCCAGCGGCTCTCAAACCTTATATTGCATTCGTACTATTTCCTAGTACGAAATGTATGGCATCTATAAATAAAATACTATACAAGTGCGAAATACACCTGTCTTTCATTTATCCCGTACAGTTCAGTTAAAACTCAAAAGTTTCGTCGAAACTTCCAAAGGTAAACCAATATTATAACTCCAAAAAGTTTAGCTTACAAAATCCTACGCAAGACATTTTAAGGTGTTTATGAAGTATACTAAAGGCTTTTCATCCATTATTTAGTAAAGTTTAATATTTTCCCTCGATGTGTGGTTGTCAAAATTTCATGTACTACAGTTTTGAATATTTCGTTGCCAAACGGGTTTGAGAGTCACTGAACTACGTGAGGCCTATTCAGAAAACACATTCATATATTCGTTGAAAGAAAACATTACAATACATTACCTGTTGGAAAAGCATTTACTAACCTTAATGGGTTTAGTAGGTATACATTTTTCAAAGGAGCGTATTCATAAACGGGTCGGTGTCCTTTCGCCTTTATTATCAACTGATATTGCATTGAAGACGACAGCTGTATTTGTAATAGCTACCTAATTGATTACAAACGCATTGCTGGCAGTGTTACTGCCTTGCGCGCGGTCCCTGGTTTAAATACACAATTCACACCAGTCTATGTGTTTCGTGACTATTTTATTAAAAAAAACTACATAATGTTACAAATCGGTAGACCGACAGAATATTTGTCCCGGCGGGCATAAGTAAATTAAATAATGGTAGCGCGATGCTTATTCCATTTTCTCTGTCCATGTAGGTTTTACATATTTTTCCAATAGAACTAACTGCTAGCGCCTCTCGCTGTAGTAACACAGTTGGATGTTACTTTAACTAAATAAGTTAATAATGAACAAGTGATCTCATTATTACAAACTGTAGCTGTTAGGTCATATTAATAATATTATGATGTCGTGGAATGTGGTCAGTATTACAATTAATATTAAAATGCGACATTGCGTTCTTCGCGCAGAAGCTACAAAACTGCGCGGCCAATGCCCTCATTTAATATGAATGTTTTATTGTTCAAGCTTTTCTACACAAGTACGTATTGTGAGCCCCACACCATTAGTATATCGCATTGTTCTTGACATCAGCATGCTTTTAACGATAGCATAATGTAGTAAAATTCTATAAAATGGTAAGCATAAAGTCTAAGTAGATATAGATACTACAGTTAATTCAATAATTAGGATAATACTACAATGATGCGATAATAATAATCGATTTAATTTAATGATTTCGAAGTTTGACAATAACGTATATAAAATATCCTCATGCAAAAGTAACATCATAAGTAAGCATGACCTTTGTTTTATAATCGATCGAAGTCAATATAAACTAACCAATTTAACGAGAGTTCCCACTTAAGCATACATCGTCTGTCTACAATGAAAACAAATAAAGAAGAGAAACGACGAGCACGTCGCCGGTCCGTCACGTATTTTATTAAGGCACCCTGACCGTAAAACGGCCGGATTGGATTGTCATCGAGGGCAAATTTAGTTCGACAGTTCTATTTAAAGTTAATATTGGCTGATAATTGCAGCGGCAAAAGGTTAATCGCCACTTGGCCCCGCATAACTGTCGACGAGGCTTTGTGTTCCGTCGCTTTGGTCCTTTTCCGTGAGCACGGCCTTGAATATGGTCACTCACCCGCCATGCTTGCAGTAAACTGAGAAATTTATGAAATAACAGGGGCCAAACGCCCACGAGTACAATTTATCTGGCATCTGATGAGTCTGCTCAATCCAGTGTGGCGTATCGATCCTGCACTTTGTTCGTCACATTGCAATCGAACGTCAAGCTGGCTTCAAGAAAACAACGTTAAGTCCCAACAAATATCGAAACAAAACACTAACTTTTGAGTCATGTAATTCTTGACATTTATTACATTTCTTCAAAACCATTTTGCTTATTTTCAGATTGTGATAATTATTCCATCTCACATAAAACAACAGGAACAATTTGCAAAAAGATTAAAATAATAACGCAATTTAGGCTTACTTCAATTTGTTAGGACTGTTACGAAATCGAAGGTCTCGGTAACAAGAGGGGTGAGGCTTCTGGCATTCTGGAATGGTATAGATGTGACCTTGCAAAGGCGAGGTCAGATCCTCCCCCTGCCCGAGCCTCCGCCGCAACCCTCAGCCTACCTGCGCCTCAGCGGACGTCACTACCATTGTGCCGTTGTTATTATTATTATACTACCTACACTTTGGAATAAATTGATTGTTTTTTCCTAATTGCATTTCTAAGATACGTGATAAAACTTGAATATTTTTTAAAGTACAAGAAAAATGAATACTTACGTAAGTAATCTAGGTGGATAAATTAACTTTTATTATAAATATATTAAGCCTTTC
>DVQG01000081.1:0-21157 GCA_018231605.1 Papilio ambrax
CTTATATTGATTGTAAAATAAACTTATAATTTAATAAAGCAATTTTATCATTTTTCATTTTAAATCCGTTCACCTATTCTATTTGTAATTTGGATTTAAAACTAAATAGTGTTTTTTAGAGGCGCATATAAGTTATACTTACATGGAATTAGAATCTGCGTGTAAAAGAGAAGTCCAGAGTAACTCATCTTCAAGAAAAGTGTACTAACAACGGTTACTTAAATTTGACAAAATACTGTCCATTCACGGTGAACCCATTTTCAGATATGTTGCATATCTTTAACCTGATAGATGATATGCTTTGTTTCAACCATAAGGGAACACATACTTGTATATTGCTAAGGTTTAAACGTAACATTAAATGAGACAAGTTCGGGCAGGGCGCGAAACACTGCCTCCTCAAACACATGTCATATTACCACACCGTCTAATTACCTTACCTTGTACACACCGATGACAAGAATTAATTAATACTATCGAAAACAGACGAGTGTGTGTTACTGTAAGTCGGCATTACTTGAGATGATTGTTGTGTTATATTTAATCGTTAACTCTACCGAGAACAAGGCTTAAGGCTTCCGTAAGTAACGAATACCTCATGTTAAGTTGGAGACGTTTGAATTATTGACAGACATGTTTGTATGTTGTTTAAGTAACTTTTGTTTTGGGAACTTGATAACGCGTTAATTCCCTTAATAATATTTAACGCGCTAAATAACTCTATTCAAAAACACAATCTAATTATTTTTTCTTATCCTTAATCCGAACAGTAGTCGGGATTTAGTTTTACTTTGTCGTAAGCGAGTGCTTAAGGAGACGTGTGTAATCTGGGACGGGCAGGGGTAAGATCTCCCGTAAAGGTAAATAGTGCTTCCCGTTAAAAGGCACGTAATGCGGACAATCAGCTTACAACGCAACCCTCTGATGTCTAACGAAGGCCTCTATATAGATCAATTCAATTTTTAGATAGTCCTCTGAGGATAGATTAAGCAAAATAATCTCAAAGCGGTCTTTGTGACTTCTACTTGTTTGTTACTCTGTTATTTTAATAGGATGCTAACAAAGACTTGTAAGAAGAAAAGTTGTATCACAAAAGATAGGATCGAAAAGGCTCTATTCTTTTGCGATTATAATTGCGTGTGGTTAAAGTTTCATACGTTTTGTTATGCTTATCCGTACGTGTCCACTGTCGTTGCCTAGGCAACGTACTTTGAAACCAGATGTGAGGGATGTATGTTTTTGTATTCAAATTTTGGCAGTGAAAACTCAGGGTTCTTGTGTATACATTGCGGAGGGCGAAGGTAACAGATAATGGGGCACTGCAGCTCGGATGGGGGACGTAACAAATTGTATACTCTCAGAGCTATTGACGTCTTTCACATAATCTTATGATCACAGAAAAAGCTAAATGTATTTCTTTAGTAGAGTAACATGAATACATTTTTATGTTTGAATTTTACTGACATTGTTGCAACTTGATTTGAGTGTTTGCGTGTTTAAAACTTTACGTTCAACAATACATTTTCTCATAAAGATTTTCCTTTTTCTTACCAATTTTTATTGAAGATACAAAGATAATTTGCTTTTAATTATATCTTTATTGTTGTCAAACATTTCCTGAAACGAAATATTTAGAAGATTGCTTAATTTTATCAATTAACTTGTAAGTCATTTTACAAATGTGTCAATAGCATGGCATGTATCTAACATGTAATGGTAATGTCGCCGTCGGTGGAAGTGGAAAGTTGCAGCGTGTGAGATGTGCGAGCGTGATGCGGAGCGGAGGCGAGGCGTTGAGCGGCCGCGAGCCGGCATCGCGCGGCCGAGAGGCCGAGTCAGCGCGGCGCAGGCGCCCAGGTGCGCAGGTGGGCCCGCCCCCAGCGCCGCGCGCCTCGCGCACCTGCCGCTGCCGCGTTCAGTCCACCGCCACACGCCGCCCTGGCGACACGTGCCGCGCACGCCATTCTGCCGCTCGCGACTCCTGCGCGACGTTTCTCGCTTCGTCCGACCGCTCCGAGTTTCCCGCTCCCCCTCGCCCGCGCCTTTCCCTCGCTCCAAAACTTACTCCCCTAAACTTTTCCCGAGTTTCGAGCGCGCCGCTCCCGGTGTCGTGTGCCGGCGTCGAGGTCTACCATAACAGACTCGGCGGCAAGCAGCCGTCGACGGTCAGGTGGTCGGCCGCGGATGCGGTCGTAAGAGACGCGGGCAGGGCCTCTCGGAGGCCGCCGCCACGCTGTTCCCGCCGCAGCTCGGGTGCGTGCCCTACGTGACGCCGTGCACCTGCTGCCCGCCCTACATCCTGCAGCCGGCTCCCCATCCGCACCCACTCCCGCTGCCGCTGCCTCTCCCGTTGCCCCTTGCTTATCCTCTCCAGGCCCTAGAAACCCAAGCTAAACGGTGTCCTCTGCTCTCTAACATGGTAAGTGTCAACGACTTTTCCCGCCGATTCTGCGGCGTGCACTCGACTCGCTGCTCCGATAAGCTTGCAGCGCGCGCGCTTCCAGTTGTGAACAAACAAATCAGATAGCGACTCTCACGGGCTTGCCAATGCCGCTGATACAATCTGGGCTTCCACACGATGAACGTAGAAAGCTTGTCGCCTCTGATACGCTAAATAAATAAACAACACATTATTATGTGTACACATGCATTGTCAACGCCAAACTGTCTTCGCTCGGTTAACTTTGATCGTATGAAACTATTGGGAAGTTTGAACTTCGCACGTATAAGTTAAGCATATTAACGGTTTACTCCAGCTTTAACTTGGCAAATTTAAACCTTGTGTAAGAAGTTGAAGTAATTATGAACGTTATCAGTGAAATTTTACTTTAAATTTCATATTAAACTTCATCAATTCATAAGTGTAATGACAGTATATTTATTAAATATTCTTAACAAATGATTTTATTTTAAATTATTTGCAGTATAAACAGTTTTAAAGTAGTGAGGTACGGGTGAGAGTAAATGCATAGAACAATCTCGTAATAAACGAGTACGAAAATAAGTATTTTTAACAAGCGGTTTGAATAAACAAAGCTATTTGAAACATTTTAAATCCGTTTATGTTGTTATCCCGCAAATCGCCCACGAGCCGATGGTAAAAATTGATTCACGCCCCCAAACGCTTCGCCAGAAAACTTTTAATACAATTCCGAATGTAATTTCAAAAGTTAAAACGAAAGATCGAACAAAACCTGACTCGTTTAAACGGTAAAGAAATTATTTTATTTATAATTTGTTGAGGTTTTCGCGTGCCGCTTCGACGAGAGTCATCCGGGAAGTAGGTGCGATGTGACTTCCATCTACAGTCAACTTTAACTCAAAACGAAAGTGCCATCGAACTTTTCTCATTAAGACCTTCCCTCAAAGGTAGTGTGTTTATGTTATTTTAATTCTTATTTATTCACAAATCTCATTTCGAGCTCACCGCAAAAGCAATATCTTTGAGGGGACTTGTAAGTACGCCCCTAATTTACTTTGTGATTTAATATTAGACTTTTAAAATATATTTCCATCTTACATTTTAAATTGTTTTAGAGTCAGTTTCTCCGCGGATTTAAGTCATATTTTTTTTTATCGTAATATTTATTTCTAATATGATTTTACATATGTCAATCATGTTGAATGAACAATACTAAAAAAAATCAAACCTCATAAGAGTACGCCGACAATAGCCTTTTTAAATATGATCTTAACCAATCGGCTGTTAAATTCAAATTTGATAAATGTCGATATTGTGATATTTATTATTAATATGCATAAATTCATTTGAATGTTTATCACGTTCATTGAATATATTCAATGTCGAGACAGACTAACGGTTGTCCAATATATCTAGAACTATTGATAGGTTATTTTTTGCATATAGGACCTAAGTTTCGGAATAACTGTAAACGTGAAACATAAATTGTACAGATTGTTTTATTGTTTGCCTATTTGTGGCCTTGTTAATTCTGCTAAAATCTATACGTTTTATTTAACGTCCTAGAAAATATAAGTAAATACTGGAACATTTTTAAGAACAGCAAAATATTCCTATCTTCCGATAAGAACGTTCAGAACAAGGGAGTTATTTCTTTAATTTCTTAGATTAGAATGTTTCATTGTAAATTTTGTTCATCGAGACATCGTTACATTTAGGATTCAATATAAGATTAACACACTTATAATTATTTATATCATACGGGACCCAATTTAAAGCATAACTTTCCGATTTTATAAAGCAAGATATGATACTACTGGTACTCGAACATATCGTGGTCATTATATCAGTTTCACCGCAATTTCGCTGGAAAGCAGACCGGCGAGGTGCGTCCGCGCGAAACGGTATTCACAACACACGTATGCGCTTAATTGCACTCAAACATCTAACGAGTGTGTTAATTTTAATTTAACAGTCAATTATTGTGACAAAAAATTATTGTCGCGTGAAGTGTAGCGATTTGTTCGTGTACATTTTATAAATCGAGTTTCACTAGTACGGGACGCAGTTTCCCTGGAGCGAATTAATAACATCGGAATTATATTTGGTAATGAGAATTTTATTTCATTAATTGCTATTGTTTAACTTTTTCAATTAATTGCTCGAACTTTATCGGCTAGCGGAAGAATCGTTATCGCAAATCAATTTAAAGTAATTGTGAAATTTTCGTGTCGCGATACGCAAGGTTTTGGTACGTGATTTCTCTTACAGTAAATTAGAAAAAAAATTAAACCGCAAATAATCCAAATGTGTAATCGCAACGTCTATAAAATAATTCGATTTTTTTTTATTAACGATTTCTTGTTTATGTAATTTTTAAATTACATAAAATCTCACGATTGTATGAATTTTTATCTTTTGAAACACAAATCGTGTGGCCTCTAAATATTATTGAAGCCTAACAAAATATACCGAAATAAATCATTTAGTTCTAATCTAGTCTAGGTTTCTACTTTTAAAATCATACCCTTAGATAAGTACACAAGCTATCATGAATGTAATATCTTGCTAACAATAATACAACAAACATAAGTATTACAATGTAATGTGAAGATCTAAGATCATTTAATCTTACATGTTTTTTTTACTTCAAAACTCATCATATCAATGAGAATCGTCAGGGGCCTGAACACGTCATCGAAAATGTTTGTTATAAAGCTCTAGAATATAAGCAGTAGCGATTTTTTAAGTAAATTAGAAATTACATTCCATGTATTGTTTAGTATTTTTTAATATGTATACAACATTCGTTAGTCGGTAGTTCTAGTAGAAAATCCACAAAAGTAATTTAGCCGTAATTAATGATAGCAGATAAATAAATGAGTACTATTTTTCTATTTTCTTAACCGCTGGAATTTTTTTTTATAACATTTTTTTCGGATAATTTTTCTCTTTACTTTATTTACATATCAATGCGAAAGAAGTTTTGACAAATATTTCCGATACTATCCTAATAAATATTTGGATCGGAAGATAAAAATGTATTTTAGAATTTAATCCGCTGTCGCCTATATTTTATGGCAAATCGTAAATGATGTAAGGTCATCGTGCTAGCTTACGAACCGGAACGGCCGTAGACGAACGCGTAGAGAAAAAAAGCAGCCTCTATACTAAGTCCTCGTAAAGTTAATTGTCTAGTCTTACATATTATTAAATAAGCTACTCTAAGACGAACTAATTTGGACCATGGGCAATTTATCCTCATACTTACTCGTATTATAAAGAAGTCGGTTAAAAGTAACTATGCATGAATGTTGTTGAAAAGTGTACACTAACAAAAAGTCGCCTTGGCTCGGAAATTAATCATTAGTATAATATCGTTTTTTTCAGCAGATGTGATCTCTTTAGATATTAAACTTCAATGTACATGAATCTTTAATTGTTCTATTTATTTACGACTTTTTAAAACGGTGGAAGGTTTACAATTTCATATTGTTACATTAATTAACACAATCCAACTTAATTGTCCCTTTCTATACTTGGCTAATTGTATCTAGTGGATTATTAATCAAGCATAACGCTTATTTAAGCCTAATTGATGTTAATGGTATAGATTATATTTGCACTATACACTTGAGAGTGTTAAGCGATTTGTTGCAATTACCTTCAGTAACGTTTATTAATATAAAGTAGGTAACAGTGCCCGTGTAACCGTCTGCTTGAAATTTAAAATGTCTTCTACATCTATGCTAAATTTTATAGATAGCCGTCCTGGAAATACGTTGTATCAAACATTCCTTCTTTCGCATTTAAAACGTTACTAAAAGGTAATAATAAAAATTTCTTCGTGTTAAATCAATATAATTTTTTATCTTAATTAAATACGTAATTAACATATGTTTCATATTAGGAATTATTTCCATAAACATTATTAAAATTTCCGAATAAAAAAATTGTTTTCGACAAATAAATGGCAGACCCATATTAGTGAATCTACCGAATTTCTTTTAAGATGTTGTTTTCCTTAATATTTACATACAAAGAAACCAGAAAGCTATTGTGCATGAACAAAACAATATCTACAAGTTAATTAAAGACTGTCCGAACAGTGTACTACACCCAACTTGTAATTATTTCTTTTTTCTTCTTATTTATTTTTGCTTCAATTATTTTTATTTCATTGTTTCAATTTCATCTTGTTTATGCCGCTTGTAAATTTCACTAATATTACCTAAATTTCCTTTTTTGGTCGATTTTCCAAAGAAGGAGTTACTCAATTCTTCTGTATATTTTTATGTGTGTTACGGCATAACTCCGCCCCTAGTGGACCGATTTTGATAATTCTTTTTTTATCCGAAAGGTAGTGCTTAGAGGTGGGTCCCGTTTTTTTACTTTTTTATTTATTTCTTTATGTTTTCTTCTAGACTTAATCCTTCACTTTTTACAAATTACAACGTGATCCATTGAGCCGTTCCAGAGATAGCTACTAACAAACATTTATCATGCGTCTAAACTTTCGAATTAAAATAAAGACCGTAATAATACTAGTATGTGTAAATAATTGATTCTACTAGTGTTTATAAAAGCAGTAGAAAACCTGGGCATGAAGAATTATCAATGTTTAAAATATTTTATATGAAAAAAGATTTTGCCATAATAAAAAATCTAATATCCTTTTAATATGTCTGGATTGCGACACTACTCGTATTTCAAGATCTCAAAATTAGTCTCGTATCTACGCACGTAGCAGTTTATTCAGCATTTTGGCAGATTTGAATATTTTGTTACAGCCTATGAAAAAAAATATTTCGCATTTAATCTTCAACATAAAAGTGTATTGCTTACATTTTTGTATAACAAAACATTTTAAGTGTTTAAAATAACATATTTTGATAAATTAATGTCACCTACTTCTAGTGAAATAAATATAAAAATGTCGCTATTAAAATTTATCAGAATAATTCGAGCTTTAACGATTCCGTCTCAGGTCTCGGCCAGACCAAATAGCTTAAGTTTTTTGCTTCGCAAGTGTAAAACGCTCAAGAAAAGCTTTTAAGAAATTGTTCTGTCCGTCGCTTACTTTTTTACAGAGATGACTCTTTATCTAATTACGTTTACCTACTTCGGGAACGTAATCAAGGCAAATCTTAAATAATCTCTCGCAAAATCGTCCATAGTAATAAGTAGTTAGAAACGGTCCTTTTAGGCGACTTTACGAGGTGTATTTGTGTGCCTTAAAGCTCAGCATAATTAACATGCATTTAGTAAAACGGTTCACATCTTGATTTATTCATATCGCTTGTAGCAAGTTTTAAAAACTTCACCCAACCGCAATAGAAAAATATCCTAGACGTCAGGGTAACGAATTTTTCTCTCTAATTACTCGGTGTCAGAGCGATTGTGCAGGAAATGCTCCGGCGCCGAACAAAGCAGTCTGCGACGTTCATTAATAAGATCCCTCTAACTGCAATTTCGCTGAATAAAACCGTGGCCTCGTTAAAAATATTAATATCGGACGATGTACCCCCCGCCTTAATCATTGTAATTCGTTTGTTTACTTCGCATTGTTTCTGTGACATAAAACATTTTGTCGGGCGTATCTCCTCCGAGGCATTGATAACGGAAAAGGTATCTCATCATTTTTCGTCGAGCGAGCCATATTTTAATTTTCAAATAGACGCTCACGTTTCCAACAAAGAGTGCTCGCTAGATCCGTTATAAGTTGTTCGTGAAAAAATACGTCACGAGGAAGAAAAGAACAGCGAGAAAAGGTGCTTCTTCCCCCTTTGTGATACAGGCAATGAAAAAAAATCGCCTAGGTCATTCTGAAAGGAGCAGCTTTTACATAAGCTTATTAATTTAACATTACCTTTGCGCGTTTTATAAAAAATATGATGCTGCTTCTTTGTTTTGTGCATTAGAATAGACGTTATTTAATTATTAAAATACTAATAACCCTTTGTGCAGCTCGTTCCGCGAAGCCTTGCGCAAAAAATGGACTGATATTAAAGAAGAGCAGGTTTAAAAAATCTTTTAAGAAACCTATCTGAAGTTTCAATGAAAATTATAATAAACCGATATTTTCCCAGAGCACTACCTTGTCCTTATACACATTACTATAAATTATATACTATTTGTGTGTTAAGATAGTAAGCAAATATAATAGGTTATTTTTTGCGAATTCAAATATAATAATTAATCGTTTGGAAAGAATTAAATAGAAAACTTAAACGCTGTCACTCATGCGTCAATAACTTCAAATCGGACCAGCTCTTTGAGTAGTTTCTAAGAACTTTGAGCTTTTATTGAGTAGAAAAAAATCTCGTTCCCGTTACTTTCTTTGTTTGCAAGCACACTCTCAAGTATTGCTACTTTTAATTATCTATTTAATTAAATATCTATCAAGTTTAATAAATAATGCTTTCCAACTAAGGAATTCTAAGTAATTCTAATTACAGTTGTGTACAAGGATTTTTTTAGCCCATTATAATATACATTCGAATTTGAGATCAAGCAGCATAGACTCATCACCTTCAAAATTTTTAAAAAGCCTTAGTCTTTGCCACATTATATCTGAAATATGGTTCTTTTTGTTTAACAATCAATAAAGCGTATCTTTTTCTTTTCTTTCTTTTACTTCTTCTTAAATTGCCATCTTCTTTCGAAGTTCAGCTATCATTAGGGCAACTTACATTCTTAACACCGCGGCCCTAAAAAGTGAGCGGCTGCTCTTTCCAAACCACAGGCGTAGGTTTCTGAGCCAGGACATTGCCATTGCCATGAATTTTGCCTTGGACGATGAGCGGCAGCAGTTCGTATTTTGCATTTCTCATTATGGGCCTAGGTACTCCCGCTTTTTTTCTTAACTGTAGCAATTCAGTCTGTCCTCTGTCTTTTCTTTTAATACTGATGAGTCCATTTTGTCAATTTTTCCTCCTAAGATTTCTAGTTTGCACAAACCAATTTGCACTAATGCAAGAGCAACGATAAATTCAAAAATCATCTAATTTATCAGAAGGGGAAAAACGCGCGTTTTCCCCTCACGTTCGCGGCATTAGGTCCGTTCGATTTGTTAGACGCGCTTAAATCACACCATGACTTCGAATAACTCGCAATACGTACGTATACATTTAAAGCCGGCCATTAACGGTTGTATTGGTATAAGGAAAGCAATAACGATATCGAAACTATTTCGCAATAGAATACTAAGAAGTCACGGTATTGTTTACGGCACATTACTGGCAAAGTTTCGTGTATTTCCCGCCTAACG
Organism: Papilio ambrax; assembly: GCA_018231605.1. Taxonomy (NCBI): domain Eukaryota; kingdom Metazoa; phylum Arthropoda; class Insecta; order Lepidoptera; family Papilionidae; genus Papilio; species Papilio ambrax. The sequence goes on from DVQG01000081.1 coordinate 9,693, forward strand.
ATATTTTTTTCGCTCAAGATAATTTCCCGTGTTTTCTAATGAACTTATATCTATATATATTTTGACCTATATTTTCTAAATGTTTTACTATTTGCTATAATTTTGGGCGGCTTACTGTAATAAATAATCTAGGTCGAACCGTCATCTTTCTTACGCTCCTGTCAGCCGAGGCCCACATCACCTGCGCTTAATTCCTAATTTAATAAACAACTAACGTAGGATTAAAGCACTGATAACGGTATAATAGTGTCAACCGCTCTCCGCACACTATCCGAACAAACTTTAATGTTACATATTCTTCTAGTATAATAAATAAGAAAATTTTAGAGATGATTAAAAGCACAATTGTTTAATAAATGACTACTGAATGGAGTGTATAAAAAAAATTAAATAAATATTTAAATATGAAAATGCCATAAAACATTTTTTTTGTAAATCTAAGTAGTTAAACAATATTTGTGTTCATAAGTGATCTATCGCCATAGTGTTTAATATAGTGTTATTTCTTGAACTTATGTAATACTATATTATTTTCATGATAAAGCCAAGTACCCACAGCCCATGCGGTGCGTTAGATACAAAATTCAATTCAATAGAACCACCTCTAAGGTTCATCGAAGATTAATACTCGCCCGAGGTATTCCAGGTATTGCAAATAAATCACGCGATTTATAAAATATCGCTTTCGCGCAACATTTTTACTTTCATTCCACCGCACCGGCATGATAGTTTCGCTTAACCCGAGCCGGTCGTAATTCAACAAATTCAAGATTCATTTCAAAACAATGGAAGCGCAACCGCGTCCTGAAATAGCCGCAGAAAGCAAACAGCGACTTGTGGGACCGCGGAGAGAACTGCTCGATGCAACAACGTAAAATCTTCATATGAACCGAACCATTGATTTAAACTACGGAGTTCTTTTTTTATCGATAAAATGCGCGGATCTACTCATCATAATGTCGACTCATCCGAGGTATTTAATTAACACTTTTAATGCAATCAAAAACGTCATCTATTATTTAAAAGACGATCACATATTTTTACTCTGTGTCATACCTTTTATTTATTTATCTGTCTGCTTTGACTCTTCGTACCACTTAAAACCAAAATAAAATGGAATGTTTCCGTAGTTCTTTTAAAACCATGATCACTACTACTGGTGACTAATGACTAGTTTTTGTTTATCATAATTTGCGCAGCGTCATAGCGGATACTCATAACTTGTTATTATATATTTTAAGGACTCCGTATCAAATATTTGCTATTTATATCGTGTAATGTGTCCTTTCGTTCCTTTGGCGTACCGAATTCTAAGAATGCGGCCTCAAGGATCGTTCGTAATAGAGCATTCTTTTTAATTACGTACACCGCAAAAGTATTTCATTAATATCTTCTTACCAAATATTAAAATAAAATTTGATTTCTTAACGTTGGGGTCAAACAGACAGGTATTTTAGATTTTAACAGTCAATTTTAATAAATTATAATTAACATGAACTACGTTTTTACTACAGATTCAAGGTAGTATTTAGTGATTTCTATATACATTAGGGGTCCGTCAAAGATCAGCAAAGTTGTTTTTGTGAAAATGAAAGGTGTAGTTTTGCTTTTCTTTAAATAATAATCACTACAAGAGTAGTTTAAAAAGTGTCGTTTCTGTAATTGAATATAAAAAAAACGTTCAAAAAAGTAATAAAATGCCGCACGTACGTAAAGAGCAATTTAGTTGTTTATTCATAACACAATTTCTGTTGCATAATTTATTGGATGGAAATATTCACAGCGATGAGTTTTAATAATGCATCGCAGCGAGCGCAAAAGAAATGCAACTCTCAGTGAACGCGACTGAAAACAATTCAACTACCGGAAGCGCTGAACTAACTTCCGACGGTAGTGTTACATTCCGAACGAGCCGAACAGATTCTGTTTCGACTTCATAGCTGACTGCATTTCGAGATTCAATATTCAGCACGTTACATAAAAAGTCTATAGAACGATAGCGCAAATAAAAATTGTTAATGGCATATGGAATGTATTCACGTGCGATGTATAAAGCCAATAGAGCCGACTGTCCTAATGTAAGCAAATTGCCGTAGCTGCCTTTCAGCGACCGGCCGCGGCTATCATTTCCAAGATAAGCGCTTAAAAGCCTCGTGGAAAACGCTTTCAGCGGACTGACTAATACCGGGTATTCGTACACTTTTTGCTTGGGCTCGAAACTGTCGAGTGTGAGTTATGTCAGGCGGCGAACGCGTTATGTGTGACCGGACTTTCAAACGCGGCCTGCACCGTAATCTGCGACGGTTAAATCGTGTCTACCTTTCGTCCTTTTACCTATTTCATAATTCAAGCGTTTCGGTTTAATATTTACTAAAAGTTTACAGGACTTAAAAATTTTGTCTCAACACTTGGACCGAAAAATTCCACATACGTTGATAAATTAAGTTGCAAATAAACTATTGTATTTAATGCCTAGGACCAATTAACCTAGTACCTTTTATTTTCCAACTAAAACACAACATGTTTAAAATTTTTTCGGCTATTCTAAATGTTAAAAGAGACACAATATTATCACTTACTAAAAACATGCAATATAACATAGGCAAATTCTATTAATTGTAATAAAGTTGATGTTAAAGAAAACATTCTGCTTCATAGTTTCACGTTTTAAATGTAATAACTCTTTGTTTGCGTCGCCGAGGGGGAAGGTATCAGTGAGAAGGGTGGAGGGAAGGGTAGAGGGGGGAGGTACTTGCAGCGTAATGCCGCTGCACTTGCCCTGGTCAGGAAGCGCGGCGGAATGCAGTCAGTCGCGTTTGTGCCGCGCGGGGGCACGCGGGGAGCGACGGGCGGGAGCGATGAGGGCATTGCTCGTTGCGCCGGCGCAACTCTACCTCCCATTCAGTACATCTCCCAGACCACTTGTACTAGCCTGTTTAATCTGTCGGCTTTGTTCTTACTATTTGAACATCTTTTGTATATTATTATAATTGCGTAATTTGCTATAAGAATAGCAATTATTTTGCACGATCGCGGTTGAGCAAAAAATCTTTTTTCCGGGAGTATATTCAACTACCAGCTAACTTTAATTTATTTTTAATACTAAAATTATCTTAAGCAAGTTTTCGAAGTAATTATCACAAAGGCATTTGATAGAATTACTAAATAAAATGAAAGTAAAAAGATACGGTTTTCTTGTAGTTACGAAAAAAGCCGAAAGCCAAAGGGGATTTGATTTATTTAATCCTAAAATCGTATTCGTATTAAAATCGAGGCTTAAAGTATTTCCGAACGAAACCTATCTGCTCTCAATACATCACAGCATCGATACACCATTCATACGTATCCATCACTTCTTTGCACACGCAGCTTTTTGATAGAAATTCGGACGCGAACCGAATTCTCTATTTGCGTGCTTAACCCGGAAACGATGACGTAAAAAAACGCTAGCGTGTCACGCACACGTACGTGCGTTTGTAAACACGCACACTGACGTAATGCGTCAAGCAATGACACGGTCCCGTCACCGCTTTGAGCCAGCGAGTGCCGCAATTTGTGTGGCGGCAGTGCGCTCGGCGGTACCCGAGTCGGAATGCAGCCGTTGTATGCACTCTCGAAAGGATTACCCACTAGTTGGCGGGCGGCGATTAACCGGAGCGCCCGTGGTTTGCCATCGGTTTGTTACCAAACCCAGTAATAACGTACGATTTTCAGGCGAGGCTTCGGTTACTAAACACTCCAATTAGGTCTATAGGTTGCGTATCCGATGTGTTGATTTAAATTGCGCAAATTACGACGCTTAGTGTTTGATAATTTTCTGTTATGTTCAAAATTAGTAAACCTAAACCTTTGTTAGAAATAAAGACGATAATTTACTGTAAGATATGCCTGTAATAAATTATGGATTTCAATTAAAACACATTTTGGAAAAAGTCTCTTTGTAAGAATTAAATGTAAACTTATTTTGATTTCAATTTGCATCCGATTTCTAAGATAAACTGTTGAAAATATTGAAAAGATAATTAAACTTCTGTTTTGGTTATTCACAGGTACGTGGGTGTTGTTAGAGAAAATTCAAGTAGATATCTTTCATTAGCAACACTGCGTAAGTAGCAGATTCATTTTATTTTGCTCCTTATTTTTATTGTTTTATCGCGAACCCGGATTAAGTCCGCAATAGAATTCCATCCGCCTAACGTCTTCAATGGAGCCCGAAGTTTCCACGTTAATGACCACCGCTGTAAGTACGGTCCGGAAAGGACCCGAGCAACTTTCAAGGCGTCAAAAACTTAGCGCCAACTGCTATTTTTCATCGTCCATAGTTAAATAACGATATAACTTTAAAATAACGTTATCACTAGTTCCAAAGGTGAGTCGAGGTCGAGTTGCATTACGGCTTTTTACAATAGGGCTGCTGTTTTAGATAGTGTTGTCTTATCAAATCGTTGTCATTATACAAGAGAGCAGTGAGATCGTTTGAACAAATAGAAAAGCTTTTAGTAAGCAGCCCTGCAGGTCTGCTGCCGGCAGCCGAGAGCCGAGAGCAAAGCGACGGATGGCTGCTTATTTGAATATACTACCTGTGCTGTCTTTTAAATTTCAAATTCGATTTGAAACGGTGTCTCTTACTATGGAGAACTAATTTCTCTCTCTGTCGTTGCGTTTTATTTGCCTATGATATTATTGTCATTGGATAATTTCCTTGTTATGTATATTATTGTCGTCAAGGTGTTTCTTAGTTTTCTTTAGACATATAGTCTTTACATAAAACACGTTATTAAGGTTTCAATTAAGCACATCGAAGTAGTCAACTATCGTCAATGTAATAAAATTGCACTACGTTTTCCTCCTTTTTATTAAAGGAAGTAGGGTGAACATCAAACGAACGTCGATGCATTATTTACAACGGTGCCAATGAAACGCTCGAACTAGTTGTTAACCTCTCGGGCGAATTTACAGTGTTCCCGAGTTTATTCCGGCAGAGGCAAGAGGCAGTAAAATATCGAGTGGTGCGTCAGGCGCGGTCCCCAGGTGCCGGCTCAAACGGCGCAAGTTTCGCTAATGTGCGGCTTAAATGATGACAGTGTTGCGGGACCCGACCCCTCCCCCCTGTTAGTGCATACTTAGTGATTCGTCTACTTATTTATGTATGATCTAAGACTACTAACAATATGGTTATTTTATGTGACTTTAACAGTGGTTGAGCCCGCTCTAACAGCTTCGCACGTATGGGTTGGTTCGCCCGGTGTAATACCACGACCAAACAGAAGACAGGCGTGAAGTGGCAGTAATTCCGGGTTTCGTCTAATAAGTGCGGTGCGAGAGGCCTAATTAAAGTCCCTTTCTCCTATCACATTTTTCTCGTAAGGAAAGGATGGAAAGGGAAATTGGATTTGACAGCGGAGGAGGCGCATAGGAAGCGGAAATGTCTTCTTTATATGCGTCTCCTCCTCCGTCGGTTAAGTATCGGCAACGCATCTGCAATTGCCGATGTCTTTGGGCAACAGTCGCTTCGCCATTTTGGCGGATTTAGGTGGCCGCTTGCCGCCTTTCGTTTGCCACCTTGTAATATAAAAAAGAGTAGTTATTGGCATATGCTTTGAAATACAGCATGATCATTGGAAAAACGCTCTATGACATCAGGTTTTCTCGTTAATAATGTCTTGCTCTTCGACAAATATATGTGTACTACAGTATCTACCTACTTAGTGCTAGTTTAGTCGTGTGAGAATTCTTTAACACATATTTTATACGGTTAAATAATCCATATAAATACCAGGAACAGTCTATCCCCGTACGATCGTATCGAACGAGCCACTCCCTGTAGAATTCGTAAGCAAATCACCAGTTGCTTATAAATTGTTCAACTCTTTGCGGAGCTATTACGTTTTCTCTCGCGATCGTCCATATTGAACGGATCTTTTACTCACATAAAAATAAACTCATGCTGCAACCTAGAGGTATTAGAAGATGTAACGGATTTTTAACGGAATGTTCACTCTTTCTATAGTGATGTGCGTAGACAGTCGTAGACATTGCCGTTAAGTAGAGAGTAATAGGGTAAGTTTGCGAGTCTTGTGTAATAGGAACTCTACACCGTTCAAACTTAGTTTTTATCTGCTAAGTTTAGAGTGCGTTCAGAATGAGTGCGGACGGATTTATTGAAAACAAACCGGTTAATGTTCCCGCCCCGTTTTATATTCTATTTTTGAATGTTGCACGTCTAATTTGTTTATATCTTTTCCTTTTTTCTCACTTTACGAATAATTGAAAGAAATATTTTTTCTTATAAGTATACAAGCGTTTTAAGTGATTTTGATTACATCTTTAGTAAACACACAAGGTTGACTTATTTGCTAAAGGGAAGCTTTTTCAAAATTGTGATTTCTATGTCTATCTCTCCCAGGAAATTTTAAATGTCATATGACAATGAAAAATCCATTCGTGTATTGCCATATTTTAAAATAAAATCCACGTTCGGATACACTAGAATTGGAGTACAGAAATAACAGAGTAATGAAAGTGGTGTCATGGAGCGAGCATTAATTGTCACAGGTGTCGATTACCAGCATGACGTTACTGTTTTTATATATAGACCATTTTACAATTCCTTTTATTGCCGTATTTCATGTACGAATTGCATTTTTTAACGCACACCCATTGTTAAAAACTGGAGTTTAATTATCGGAAAAAAAAACTGCCATTAACAAACATCAGAATGTTCGGAAACGAGAAATGTTCTTTTTTTATTGCAAACCAATATTTGTTTGAGCTTTTTCGAAATAAAACATGTCATTTATAGTTTCATTGTTTTACATACACAATCAATTGCAAACTTTTTATTTTTATTTGTAAGCGGTATTTGGTAATTGGAAAATTCATTTTAAAGTATATTGGGAAAGAAAACGTTAGTAGTAATATCTATAATTTAATAGTATGCAAGCATATGTACTAAGTTATTTATGAACTTTTAAATTGCAGGTCTCGGTTTATGTTTTTTCCCTTAATTTGATCCTACACAGTAACCGAAGGTAACTTGTTTTCTCGTTCAAAAATCGAGTTTATGATTCAACGTGCGCCGACAACTTGCGTCTGTCGTATTTTAATTCAGAAAGTCAAGGTTGCTGCTTTAAGGGGTATTATAGGCCCCAGAGAAAAATATATCGACATTTATTGACATTTCGAAGAATCCAAGGTTTAAAATAACTACAAAAACTGGTTGTGAGGCTTCTTGACAATAACGATGGTTAATTCCGTAAATAGACTATAAATAAAACATAAGTTAGTTTTTTCACAGAGAAGTTAAAAAGGCACAACGATAATTCATTTATTAAAGTAATCAAAAGTTAATTAAGTGAATGTTTATTATGGAGTTTGTATGTTGACTTATCTTAAGGTTCCACTTTAATTTCCTGTCTCTATCTATTTGTCTTGTTGTATTCTAAATTTAGCAAATGCAGATGTTGTACGTTTATCAAAAGGAATCCATCCATAGAATATGGTCTAGTGAAATCGATTCCGTATCTAGTTCATGTCTGGATTATCTTAGTACTGCTATTGAGACCGGTGTATACTGTACCACGCCTAAGTGTGCCGACTATTCAGATGTACTAGATCATTGATTCAGTTATTGGAGTAATACGCACTAGATTTGGTGACGAACACATGAAACATAATCCGTGTTGAAATTGATTGCTATGGAAAAGGTTATTTACTTAATGTGCGTGTAACATGTTACACGGCGAGCATTGCGCATTACGAGAAGTGTTACGAGTAAACCAACTAGCAAAGAGCCGCTAGATGCAAATGTTACCTCGTAACATTACACTGCGTATCGACGGTCACCTTTAGGAATGACTTTAGTTCAAATCATATGCAAAATCTGATTGTTATAATAAACAATGTTCTTTACTTTTCAAACTTTAAGGATAAAGTTAAGAAATATTTCCTATGCTTTTAAGTTGACCGGTAATCACGATCTACAATACTCGTCCTGATTCGTTACTTCGTCACCCATAATTCGTTTGTTCTTTTCAAAATAAAGAATATACCGAGTATTATGTGTTGACAATGGCTTTGGTACGTTAGATATCAAAAGAAAAGCTCATGAATATCAGTTCAAAACAATTTGATTGATGAGAGAGACTTGAATGCTAATGAAGGGAACTTGAATATTGAAACGTCAGTCAAATATTTTTCGTTCTGATTTACTCTTATATAGTAAACTAGCTGTTCCCGTGCGGCTTCATAATCATTTTATTTTATTGTTTACATTTGTCAAATTATGGACTACATCGGCATAAAATTAAGAAATTTTTGTTATTGTTAACATGTGTCAAATTATCATGACATGACATGATGACAAACCATGTCAACCTTGCTTCCTTGATTGTTGGCAACAACTTATAGTCTCTTACCCACATTAGGGTTTTTATCCAAAATATTTACCCCCTTAGTTTAATGGCGTGAAAATATATAATCTAAAGCGTGTCATCAGTGTAGGGCTTTTTATCAAAAAGGAATTATTTAAAAATATGCTGTAATTTCTGATATCTTAGGCAACAAAGAAATGTGTGTTTACGCTTTATTAAAATAGTATAGATAAAGCAGAAGATATTTTTTTTGATGCTAGTACTCGAAATTTTATAAAATTAGACTTTTTAATATTTGGGTTCTTTGTTGTAGGCTGTTTGTTATCTTTAATCAGTAGCGTGTTATCGCCGGTACTCGAAAGCTTGTCACATATGATTCGATAAAAAACCTTGATAAAGTCAAACATTCTATTTTATTGATTTTACGTTGTCGATTCACTTTCATTTCATGTTATATTGATTGGAATGACCCTTTGCCTATTAATATTTAATTTGATGACAAGAATAATGAATGTAGAGTGATTATATGTACACTGCTAGACTAGAGTAGACAAATCCAGTAGAGGCATCACTTAGCGTAGTTGTCGTAACAGAAAACAATAGTAAAGAAGTGATTAACTAAGCATTTAATGACTATGAGTGAGGCAGATTTTATTATTTCGACTATTAAGTTTTTAATCTTTCTATTGAATGTCGCTGTCACAAAAATAGTATAGACAAAGATTGTTCTAACATTATTACCTGCACGTATCTCATACGTTTGAAATGTCTTGATCGTTTTTGTATTACAAACGAAATAGTGTTGTGCGAACATTCGCAGCGCTGTAATATATCCTGGGCAGTGACAGGTTGCGGGCCCGGAACCTGTCGCCGGGAACATAATGCACTTATAACGTTAATATTTTATATTGTAACCTGTCGCACTTTAAACTCGAGAGCACTTTAAAATCACCTTCTGTTCCAACGAGTAAAATTCGAAATGCAATACATCAAAATGCGGTGCCAAAACGTGTATCTTAAAACATGGTATTGATACTGGAGGAAAAAATGAAAATGGTATATTACTTGAAAATTTTTTTGGTACTTCCATCTGGTGATATAGTTTTTTGCTGTAAAAATTGTTTATGTAAACGTGCAATGTTCGTTTTATAAAAAAAAAAAATTCTCTCTGATTTCTTATAAAGTCGTCAAACTAGGACTAGTTACTAGTGAATGGAGTTTTTTTTTGTTTTGTTTATGATTCATAGCTCATTTATTCTATTTATAATTTGATGTCGTGTGCTTTAATGGCGCTTTAACGTGTCGGAAATTCAGCGTCGAGTACATTAAGAAGTGCACAAAATTTTTATTTCAAAAACTATGCTATTAAAAATTTATTAGACAATGCTATTTATACTGATTTAAAGTCAAGAGACTTCTGTTTGTAACAGTCTATTGGCACTATCTTTAAAACTGATGATTGAATATATAACAAAACGTAGACTTGATAAAATGATTTAAAATCGGTTAAAAATGATGTAAATTCATTTCTAGCGTAACGGTAGGTAACTGGAAAAAAAAAGTTGGTTTTCTTAAATTTCAACATGTAGACAAATATATGTTTGATAAAATAAATGAAGACAAACAATGCTAGACAAAACAATTTTCCTTCGACTAAACCGTAGTAAATCTAGTAACCGATACAAAAATATTACTAACACCTACTTCGCCCGCCGTCTAAATCCAAACAAATCCCCGAGAAACAAATCTCCAGCGGGGAGTTCGGTACGACGTTGTATACGCGCTGAAACAAGCGGAATTAGGTTCGGTGTAAATCGTTGAACTCGCTCCGCTCTGTGCCAGTGATAACGTACAACCCCGCATAAAGTTAGGGACTGCCGATGTCTACTATCGTGGAGAAAGCACGGCTTTTGCCGCAAAACCGTCAAATATGAAGTCCTATGATCGAAAATCTATGTTGTTAAAGGTTCGTGTCACGTTTTAATTTATGTAAATAACATATTTGAATGACAAAAGTATGTTTCTTCTAATAATGATTAAGTATAATAAAGCATCGGAATTAATGTAGCTTCTCAAAATTTCTATTTCTAGATTTATAATATGATAGTCTAAAAAACTTAATTAGTGTTACTGTTACCCTTTTTGTTGTCAACAGTCTTGATTATTTCAACTTGTTTTTTTTTAATCATTTCCTTTGGACTTAAGGCTGTAAATGATTCCTCAAGCTTACCTTATAGTCAATTGAATATACTCATAGCTTCACGGAATGTTGGTCTGTTCAAACACGTGTGAACGAGGCAAACACGGCACGGGTGTTAGTCCTCGCTTTGGGAAGACGTTACAAACTGTTAATTTTACTTGTTACCAACTAATTTAAGCTGTATTCACTCTTTTGTCTTATTCACTTATGTTAAACTTAGGAGTTAAAAACCTCATTTTTACTCTGATCTTTGTAATTTTTAGGTTACCTAATTTATTTTGATACTTGTATGTTCTATCCTTTATCTTTAAATTAGTTTAAATTTCGTTTCGACGTAAACCTTCCCTTCCACTGGTCACATATTTGCCTCATATTATATTCTCATTTCAAACTAATTTAATATTATACGTTGATTTTGTAAAACAAATATTCCAGTCGCCATTCTATAAACAGTTTATGGTCCGCTGAAATAACTAAGTTTCTAACTGTGTAAGCATAAAATATAATTTCATAAACATCTAAACTGTTTTTCACATCTATACATATAATAAAATTGGGGTGTCTGTAAAATCAAAAGAAAAATTCCAGATTTCGAGAAGATGACGTATTTTTGTTGCTGATAACGAAAATCACATTCAATTTTTTTTGTCCGTCTGTCTGTCCGCAAGCCACGTTTGTTCCGAGTAATCTCCGAAACGGCTGGGCAGATTTCGACCGGATTTTTACTGAAGAGTAGCTGACTTCGACAGCCATATTATAGGGTAATTTTTATCTTAATATTGCGTGGATGAAATCGCGGGTAACAGCTAGTTTAAAATACAATATAATTGTTTTCAAGAGTACTTTTGAAATAGGCAATAAACAGCTCAATTAACATACATTAGGGTTGGTAT
>DVQG01000082.1:0-21151 GCA_018231605.1 Papilio ambrax
CAACTGTTTAGTCTCTCTTTGATTCCTATGAGCATTTATGATGGTACACACTACTTTATTTTTAATTGTACAACTGAACAGTTAAATTGGCTGCGAAACAATCGACAGATTAAATATATATATTAATAATAAAAATTAATTAAAAACATTTTTTCTTTATTTACTGTTTTACACCCATCCTAGAAAATTACTATAAGTTATTTGAAAAATCATGATTCTTTTCACTATGTACATAGTGGTGTGTACATGTGTAAAATTATGTCTACATTTAATATGGATAAATGAAAAAACTTATTACATTAAAATGGTTTATTTTGTAAAATTGACAAATCTCGCAAGCAACACAAGTAACTCAGTTCACACATATGAAACATCACCATCACATTCAATTTTCTACTTAAATAAATTATATCACTAAAGTCCATTATAAAGTTTGTTATTCTTTGACTGCTTAAGTATTTTTCTCAGTGCTGAAAAAGAAAACGAATTATAACAATGTGAAACTTCACTGTAAAATGTTCCATTTTATATGATAAAAGAACATTGTATATAAATGAAATTCTCAAAGAAATCAAAAATAAAAAATCTTAAATCTATACTAATATTATAAAGGAAAGGAGAGATTTGGATTATTCTATGTATTTGATTCACATAAAACTACTGGGGAGATTTAATAAAATTCTTTCACCATTAGAAATCTGAGAGTAACATAGGCTATATTTTTTATTATGTTTAATTTTACGTGGACAAAATTGCAAGCTACAGCTAATTTTAGATTAAAAAAATAACTATTCACTAACCTTCTTTATCCTCTTCTGAGAAGTCTTGCTTGGGGAACTCAATATCAAATGTGACATACAAATTCCCATGGAGGTTATTATTTTCAAAGTTGGGCATGCCCTCCCCCTTCTTGCGTACCCGAGCTCCCGCCCACGTCACCTTGTCGCGGGATACTGACACTTTGTGCCCATCAAGATGTACCAACTCCATCGTAAAACCAGTCAGGGCATCCTGGAAAAAAATGAAGCCCAAATATTATAAAATCACAAGAAACTATACAACAAAGGTGTGTCAATGTGCCCAAGGTGATTATTTTCCCCAGTGGCTTGATTGAATTTATAGTTTTGTAGGCATCAGCTAAAAAAAAAATAAGTTTTCAATAAAGAGATTTTGAAATTTTAATATATGGATTTAGATTCAAACACAATTTACCTGCAATGAAATGGTGACATTGGTGTACAGGTCATCTCCCCTCCTGGTGAACTGATGATGTCTCTCTGTTTTGAACACAATCACCAAATCCCCAGGGTCTCCGTCCATATGCGGTTCACCTTCTCCTCTTAACTTAGTTTTGTAATTATCAGGCGCTCCTACTTCCACCTTAAAATATAAAGTGCAATATTTTTATATATCTCAGTGATTAAATCAATTTAACAAAAGCATATTATTTCATATGTCAATTTGGGGATAAAAGTCAATTTATTGCTCTTCCAAATTAATAATTTCCCTTTATTATATCCCCGTTTTTTTTTTAAATAAACTTCTTATCACCAAAACAATAAGCCAACTGACTGGAAATTGAATTTAATTGACCCCATTTTATCTAAACTTCTAACACATTGTAAAATGATATTAGTGTTATCTCTTTGCTTGAAATATGTGTAAAATATGTTTGTTAACTCACCTCAATTTCCAACAGCCTTTCTTCATTAACCAGCTTCACATTAGGGCACTCATCACACACTGTCTGCTGCATCATTTGGAATCTTCCAGGTCCCAAGTTTCTTGTCACCATTTCTTGTCTACAGTTACATTTACGAGTACCAGATGCTGGTTTTATTACAGGCTTGTTTCTTGTTATCTGTGAAAATATATATAAAAGGATTTTCATTACTAAAATTTTCACATACATTATGTTTACATTATGTCTGCTCTCCATTATATTTAAAATCAGTAAATCTCAAATCAAATTTAAATTGGATTTTTCTGTTTCATTAAAACTAGGAATAAATTGGAGTAACTTACTTCTATGAAATTCCCATTATACAGTTCTTCTAAGGATACAGTCAACTCCATAACAATGTCTGCACCACGAGGAGTCTCATGGTGTTGGGGCTCTCCTCCAAAATGAAAGCCAAAGTCTCCGAAAAAGCTTGCGAATGGATCATTGTTGTTCATCATACCATCCTTCTTTAGGCATTCCTCGCCGCACCTATCGTACAATTCTCGTTTCTCAGGGTCCGAAAGAGCCTCATACGCCGCGCCGAGATCTTGAAACTTTTGTGATGCATCTGGATCATCCTGATTCTTGTCTGGATGTAATGCTTTTGCAAGTTTTCTGTAAGCTTTCTTTACTTCATTGGTACTAGCTGAACGAGATACACCGAGTATTTGATAAAAATCACGACCGGCAATTGTTAACAAAATTGATGATATTAAATAAATTAAACACACGTATGCTTTATCAATTAACATTTTGAATTGTCCTCCCCTAGTGACTGTTTAGGTTTAGAATAAAATTTGTTAACTTGAACTAATACGCCTGTTACACATTTTCATTTTTGACTTGACATGTAACATCATTTGACAAGTCTATTGAGACAATTCGTCTGGCTTTCATTGGTTAATTGCCTTCTAATAGAATAACGACATATCTCTTTCTCGTAATGTTGTGTTTTTAGGTCATCACACCTCGTGTTAAGGTCTATATCTACAACGATAACATTAACCAATCAAGTGCGGACTCGTACTTGTAGTATGTTGCCAGAATCAGAATTGACGTGTCTTCATTTTATTTTGCACTTATACAGCTTTAAAAATGGAGTTCAATAACTATAATTATAAAAATACTTTAGGGCATAAATTAATTTGTGGTATAACCTGTGGCATTTTAAAACATAAATTATTTACCAAGCATCACCGAGTGAATGGTATTCCCGATTCTGGATGCCTGCTCCATACAGCTGCTGCCACAAAACAATTATGAAAAATAAAAAATGTCATTTTTATTTCACGCTGTCACTGTCACATCAAGACCAACAATTGCTGGCTCATGCTTATCGTTATTCGCTGTATTTGTGGTTTACTGCTTTTGTAATTGTTGTATACCTGAATTAAGGTAATTGAATCTTAATAATCAATTCTTTGAATTAGCATTGTCAACCATGGCGTCTGTACTAATCCCCGAGGTACCAGCTCCCGGTTTCTCTTTTGAGAATTGTCAACGGTAAGTTTTGTGAAATGTATATTTGATATTTTGAACCGTTTATAATTAATATCCGATGTATCTGTTTCAGTAATGCATTCCTTGCTCAGAAAGGATTTCCTGCACCAAAGGCAACAAAAACCGGTACAACTATAGTCGGCATTATTTACGCGGATGGTGTAATTCTCGGAGCCGATACTAGAGCAACGGAGAACACTGTTGTTTCTGATAAAAATTGTCAAAAGATCCATTATTTGGCATCCAATATGTATTGCTGTGGAGCGGGTACTGCCGCTGACACCGAAATGACCACTCAGACGGTGGCATCGCAACTAGAATTGCAACGTCTACACACGGGGCGCACCGTACCTGTCGAAACGGCTTCGACTCTTTTGAAGCGTATGTTGTTCCGCTACCAGGGCTACATAGGAGCTGCTCTTGTGCTTGGAGGTGTTGACCGCACAGGGCCCCACATTTACTGTATCTATCCACATGGATCTGTTGACAAACTGCCTTATGCTACTATGGGTAAGATATTATTCATTTGAAGACAAGGAATGTATATGTTGCATGTATAATTTATTATTGGTGGAATGATAAATATGCAACAGTACAATTGTTATTTCCTTAGAAATTAACTTATAAAATTCTATAAATACTTTTAAATGGTCCTTTGTTCACAGGCTCTGGTTCCTTAGCAGCTATGGCAGTGTTTGAATCTGGATGGAAGCCCAACTTGTCTGAGGAAGAGGGGAAGAAGCTTGTGAGAGATGCAATTGCTGCTGGTATCTTCAATGATTTGGGGTCAGGATCTAATGTAGACTTGTGTGTTATTCGCAACTCTGGTCCAGCCCAGTATTTGAGAACATATGAAGAAGCTAATATCAAGGTAATTTTCTTTATCAAATATGTTTTTACGTCAATACCAAATTTTGAAATAATTGAGTACCAAATGTTTGTATTTCCTGTAAATTAGTCTAGAAGAGGAATCATTTTCTTTGACTACTATTGTAAATATAAAAATATTAAATTGCAGGGCAAGAAGCAGGGATCGTACAGATATCCTATTGGAACAACTGCAGTGTTGAAGCAGCGTGTGATCCCATTAGAAGTAGAATCTGTGTCAGTGCATCCGGTGCAACCCATGGATGTGGAGCCTTCTCACAGCCGCCGTTAATTATTACTTCATTTATCTTTAAAATTAATAAATACTTTTGGAATACATAGAGTTTTTTTTACTTTAGTTGTAAGTTGCACATTTACAAAATATGAGATGAGAAAATAAATACACAGTGATACCTTTTTTATAACATTTTATTGAATATAATTAAAACCTATTTTCTATGCTCTTTATTTGGTAATTACAATTGAATTTTGCAGACAAACCTCCAGATATTGAATTAAACCATGGGTAAAGGTGTATAAATAAAAGTCCAAGAAATAATACAGCATAGAAAACATACAATTGTAATCAATTCAATATGCACCATTCCATGGTAAATATAAATAAAAGATTTCATGAACATAAATAATATATGTGAAGGATGAGACCAAACAACAAAATGTATCAAAGGCATCTTGATAAATTACCGTCAATCCATTAACAAGAAATAGATTAAAGGAAAAAAGTCCCTATTAAATAAGAGTCTCAGTGTAGAAAATAGTGTTCATACTAATCATCTGCTAAAATTAAAAACTGATAAAAACTAATTTTTCAAGTTGTGCAATCTAAGTATAGCTTTCTTCATCGGTACAGACATGATTACTGATGATTGCAATTTTCATGTATTTGCATTAATTATGCCCATTTCCTATGTCATAAAAAAAGCTTTAAACTCTTCACGCACAGCTACTCCTTCAGGACAATCCAAGCTTGGTCCCATTTGCAGTAAAATCATGCCTTGATTTTTATCTCTCCAGGTTCCCAGTGAGATTTCTCCACTCACTGGGTTCATTTCATCCAGTGAACCGGGTGGGGTGTATAAATAGACCGATCTTTCACTTTTCCTTAAGAAGTTATGCAAATATACACAAGCTAACACTATTGTAGACGCTTTTGTGGGGGAAACTAAAATAGATTGCCGGAGAACTTTAAATCGTGCGGAAAGAATGCCAAAAGCATTTTCTACAACCACTCTACTCCTATTTAACCTGTAGTTGAACATCTTTTCTGCATGTCCATTTACTTGATAGTATGAATAAGGTTTTAATAAATGTTTACTAAGTGCAAATGCATCATCAGCAATAATAATATAAGGGGAAGGTTGTGTCCTTCCTGGTAATGGTTTGGGTTGTGGCAAATTTTGTAATGATCTGCATAAATTACTATTATTAAATACTTCACTGTCTGAAATTTTACCTGGTGTTCCTACATCTACATATAGGAAATTGTAATTAGCATCAACTAGGCCTAAGAGAACTATGCTGTAATTTTTCCTATAATTAATATAATCATTTCCATTCTTAGGCCTGATCATCTCTATATGCCTGCCATCTAGATGACCAATACAGTGAGGTAAATTCCATTTTATTTTAAAATTTTGAGCAACTTCTTCCCATCCACCTGCAGTTGTTGGCATCTACAAAACAAAAACAAACTGTAATTTTCATTATACTCACACAAAATAGCATTACAACATGTTATCAGTGGCTTAATTACCAAATGGTGTTATTGAATAAATAGTTTTACTTACTTTAACATAGTCAGCAAGCACCTGTACAATAGCTTTACAAACTTCAGGTACAAAAACACTTATTTTAGTTTTTGAGATTCTGCTTATTAACATCAAAGCTGTGTATGTGTCCCCAGTTGCCAGATAACGTAACGTTACTAATAACTGGTCCTTTGGTGAAATAGCCTGTCTAAAATTTGTGTCATGTTTTGTTATTTTAGGGGATACCTTTTGCAATAATAATTCCAAATCTTCTGGTGACATTCGTAAAGTATTTTTAAAGCCTACTGCATCATGAATAACTAAATCATTGTATAGAGAACTACAAACTCCATGGGTCTCCCTTTTTTTAAAGAAGTTACGCACCCATAATCTGGGTTTCCTTCGTTGCTGTATAAAGGCAATACTGGCATTTAAAAATAACAATTCTTCCTCATCAGCTGAATCCATTTTAATGTATTGTAACCACAGAACACAAACACCTTTTTTGTAATGTATCTTGCTTAAATTTTATTTAATACCAATAAGGCGTTTTGTTTTGCTTAATATTTTAGGTATTTTGATTTTTGACGTTTGTTTAGCAAACATAACAAAACATAATGTCAAATGGTTTGTTTTAAAGATTTTAAGGCCTGACTGCGGAACCTTTAAGCCAAATCAATCATGTGTCATGGGTGAAAATTGTTTCTGTGTGTCTCCGACAACACCTAACTATTCATCATCACAAATATTGCGTTTATAAGAAACGGTTACGATTAATTTTCGATTTCTGTATGATACAATAGGATAATTAAACATTTAATTTGACAGAAAAAAAAAACAAAAAGCTCAGGACGAAAACCGTCGTATCAAGCCAAATACTAATTTATGTTGTACAGTAAGGATAGGCTGGATTGGGTAGCGTTTAAAAACAACAAACACATAATTACTTCTATGTAATAAAAGTTTTGTACATAAAACAATATTATGGACGGAATATGTGTATACATTAAAGCTCTCATTGTACAAGTAAAGCTTACAGCTAAATGGAGCTGCATATTTGTATTAACAATTATAAAATAAGTTTATTTTTTTAATTAAAATAACATACAATTTGCTCTACAATAAACATTTTAAAATACTCAAACACAATGACTAAACGGAATATAATTAAACATAAATTGAGTATTATGAAAAGTTAGCTTATAAATATAATTGATTATAAATAACTATAATACATAACTAAAAGCTAACCTCGCTTGTGCAGAATAAAGTCCCAAGTATCTTTCCATCTTAGATTCATAAGGTCATTTTCATTTAAGTCAGTGTTGCCATAACTGAGAACACTAAACTTTACAAAAGTGAGCAAAACATATGCTAGCCATACAGTTATCCCTATAATGAACACATTGGTAAATGCACGCGTTTTTTCTCTCAATTGTAAAACAAAATACATATGATCTATTACATAGGCTAGTAGTAATATCTTAAAAATATAGGCAGGTAAGTAATGGTGTAGAAAAAGCGTACGATCGATAAAGAAATATGGAAGATAATGTAGCCAATACCCTAAGAAAAGAATGCACCCGGCGTTGTAAAATTGATGAGATGCTTGTAGTGGTAAATCTTCACACATACGTCGCTGTCGGATAGCATACAGCGCCAGCAACGCGCTGTACAATAAGACCGAAAGAGTTCCCGCGTACCACGTCACAAGATTCCCGATCAGGTGAATCTGCGCCTGTTAATAACGAAGTACTATGAAAAAAAAAACGTAATGCTGCATTCGTCCATTTTTTTACTGCTTTAATTAGTTTATTAGTAAGATTAGCTAAAATTATAAAAACCTTGTTTACATTCGTAAAACTTTCAATTGCAAAATTGTCAAAATTTAAATGGACAAATGACAATGACAATAATATTGCTTCGTTGTTGCTAATGGCTTGTAGTTTTTATTCCATTCCTGCAAGACTGCTTTTTTTTTCAATTAAATCACCCATATATTAAATAGCGTGAAAATATCTAGCCAATAGACTTTTGTAAGTGTAGAGCTTTTTGTTACAAAGAGTGTTATCCCAAAATATGCTGTGATTGCTGACATTCTAAATAAAAAATTGTGTGTGAACGATTTATAATATTAGGGGCCTGTCCCACCAAATTGTAAATTGTCTGACAATCCAAAATGGAAAATATGTAATGGAAATATCGGACTTCGTACCCTTATCTGACAGTAACGTCATTTTGAAGCTATCTGAGCCAGTATTAGCCAGTGGTGGGACAGGCCCTAAGCATAGATAGTAAGAGAGAGTCTTACATTAGAATGCGGCGACAACCAGTACGCAATGGATCTGCAGAGAAGGGGCCACTCCGTGGGCTCGCTGGCGAACATGTGTCCGCTGGGCGCGTCCGGCGCGTGCGCTATCATCTTGTACTGCAGCTCCATGAACTTGGCCCAAAACGACAGCTGCGTCACGGCCGTTGGGATCATTTCGGCCGATACTAGCTCCCGTTCCCGCTCGCGCCTGTCTTCGGCTGTAAAATGTAGGGTAGATATTAGAAATTTTAAGAATCAACAAATGTTTTAAGATTAATGATTTACCTTTTGTGTATCGATGTTCCTCAACATTCCATATAGTATCCTGATGCGTCACAACTTTATCTGCGACTACTTCGTGCTGGTGGAAGCCCCAAGATGGCAGCTGTCTGCCGCTGAACCGCAGCGCGGAGCCGGAGTCCACGTGTATGAGTCGCACGAGCGACCTGATGCTGTCCCAAGTTGCCTCCTCATTGTCGCGGTTCACAATCTCCACTCGCCACAAGTTCTGAGCTGGCATTGACACATTGTAGTCAATGTAGCAAGTCACTTCCTGCGCAAATAAACACAAATTAACATAATCATCTAAAACATATTCAAAAAATCTTTTAATAAGTAAAATTATATGTTTTCTATTTTACAGATATCATTTACACTAGCTGTTCCTGTGGGACTTCATTCGTTTGGAATTACAATAATATTACTTAATTACTTACATTTGTATAACTTTCAATTGCAAATGTCAAAATTCGAATGCACAAATGACAACGAAGGCTGTTGACAATGGCTGACAATTACTGTTACCATGGCAACCTTGCTTGTCTTTATCTCTTTCCCGCATGACAATTTTTTTCTAATTTATTTACCCCTAAGTTCCATAGTGTGAAAATATATGGCCTAAGGCGTGTCGTAAGTTCAGGGCTTTTTATTAAATGAAGAATTAATCAAAAATACGCCGTCATTGCTAACATCCTACGCCACAAAGTGGTGTATGTTTACGCTTTTTCATATTAGTTTAGAATTATAGATATAGATAGATAAAGTGCCTGTGATTGTGGTGAGACAGGTGCGGCGACGTCGTGGGAGTTCAGGGCGCGACTGGTGATGCCATGTAGCAGCTGCACCACGTCGCCATGGCGGATGGCGTCCGGGGGGCTGGAGACCGCCAGCGAGGCCTGCTCCGGACGCTTCACTATCCACCAGTTGTTGACGTCTTTGAAACTGTAGCAGGTGATTTGCTGTTGATGCGAAGAGCCTCGGCCGTCAGTGTAGCGCACCGGGTACACATGAGCATGAGAGTGCAACCAACAAGTCCGGCCGTGAGAGTGCCTGGTTGAGTAATAATTTGTTGTAGTATAAGTGTAAGATTATTATTAAATTTAAGTAAATAAAGTCTGAACCTTAAAGTTATTTGAGATCCATGTGATACATGAAGAGGCTGTCCCCTTGTAATGCTAGCAAGTCCTCCTTGGAGTGAAGCTTGAAATGCACTTGTCATAACACTGTCATGAGGCCCTGCTTTTGGTAACATTGCCAAATGTGCATAAAATACACCAATGTACACAATGAGTGGCAATGTTACTAATACAAATGATCTCCAAATTATAGACAGGGCAAGGCGCAAGGAGGACTCCGTACAACCAATTCTTTGCCACATTTGTCTTCCAATCAAAAAAAGTGCTAAATAATATGTGTAAATGCCTGAATATTTGACTCTGAAAAAAAATGACATAAGATGATTAGAAATATGAAAAAAAGCTATTTTTAAATATTGAAGCAAGTAAAACATTACAAATTAAGTTTTTGAATACTCACGAAAAACAACATCCAAGGGAAACTGCTCCGACACAAAGCCACAGTATCGATGTAGGACCCATCTTAGTAGTGCTTTTGATAACACAATAAATTCCACACAAACCAAACAGTAGTTGTATGCTCTCCAATAACATAAATCTTGACTGTGTAAGAAAGCAATTCTCTGAAAAATTTACACATAAAATATAACAATTTAAAGCCTCTAATAATCTTACTAATATTATGAATGTCGAAAGTTTACATGGATGTTTGTTAGAAGTTACCTCCAAAACAACTCAACGGATCATAACGAAATTTGGTACAGATGTAGAAAATAAGAAGTTCTGGAAGAACACATAGGTATCTTTCTTCTTTTTAATTACGAGTGAACGTGGCCGGAAGCGAAATCCAGTTGTTAATATTAGAAAAGTATACTGACCAAATAGAACTAACAGAGCTGCCAGTACCGCGGTCCATTGATATGTAGAAACTTCTAACATTAATTGATAAGTAATGCTCACAAGCAGACTACCACTAATAGCAGGAACCATTCGCAGTGCTCTGATAGGCACAGAGTCTGTATAGGGGGACCCTATTCTATCAAAGGTGAAATTTCCATTGTAGCCTCCAAGCCGGCCCGCTAAGTATAACAATTGTTTACCAAGTGGTGGGTGAGCATCAAAAAAGAATACCCCCTTAGTATATAGGGATACATATCTGCCGTAATGTAGTTCATCAAATCTGCAATTAATAAAAGATGACCATTGTTTTACCAACTATTGATAAAAATTTTAAGTACGCAACAGCCACCAAAAATTGGATATAGTATCAATTACGAAAATTAAAACATACACAATGTATCGAGGCTCCTCTAAATTGTATGTACGAGTCCACAGTGCAAGTCCCAATAACAATAAAAACACAATATCAATCTCAAATTTTAGATAAAAGCCTTTTGGACCGTTTTTAGAGCTTTCGCCTTTGGCTGTAGTAAATAATGTAGAAGGGTCATTATCACTTTCTGCAGTTGACTCATTCACCTAAAATGTAAAAAACTATTTATTGTTATATCTAATCGTGATTTTTCCTATTGTTTTGTAAAATAACGCACATTTTCTCTACTTGTTACTTCAGATGACTCTTTTATACACTTTTCTCCTAGTTCGTTGACCTCAATAGATTTTTTTTTATCTTTACGTTTTCTTAAACTCTTGTGTATATCCATTCCGCAAATTCTATTTTTCCTGTGAAATATATTTAAGCTAGAAACTGAAACAAAAAGCTTAAATAGCGTGAATAACAAAATTAAAATAGAAAATCTGCAACATAACTGTACATTTACATTTTGCAACTTTCAAATTTTCGCGTTTGACAAGAATCATAGAGTATGCGTACATATAGACCGAAACGTTCTTTGACCGGGTGGGGAAAAACAAAATAAATTATGATAGCTCTCTAGCGCCTACTTAAAAATAAATACGTTATTAAAATCAAAAGAATAGATCCTTTTCTTACTGTAGTTATTGCGTCAGAGTTTTTTTTTTCGTGTCATTATGAACTCATCTTAATAGCATCGCCTCTCACTGGTTGACTAAAGGCACAAATAAGAAAAAGATGAATATATGACAATGACAGCCGCTGATGGGCTATCATTTTTTAAAGTTTTTATACTTACCGGTGCTTACAGGGTCAATTAAGTTTGTCGTTCTATCTACAGCAGCGATAACGGTGTTACCGTATAACAAAAAACTTCTTATCATTTATTTTGTCTTTGATAGATTTTGTTGATGACAAGACGTCATATGTGTCAAATATGACAGAATTCAAAACTTACAAAACCAAAACATATAAATAAATTGCATTATATTTATAATTCAATATAAATAACCGATATTGTAAATCATCTTCTTGAATAAGTTATTTTAAAAGATAGCATAATAATATTAATTAGAAAATGTCTAACCACAATTTAAACTATCCTAAACGTGATAAAGAACCGGGCATGGTATCTTGTCCCGTATGTAATCGAGAATTCCGAAATGAAACTATTGAAAACCACGTTAACAAATGTTTGTTTTTGAATTCGCAAATGGAAAAAACAAGTAAAAGGGATAATTCACATTTAAAAGAAAATCTGTTTACGGCGAAACGATTAAAAGTAGAAGGTATAGATACAACTTCAAACAGCAAAGTATGTTTATTACAATGTTTACTTGACAAAGTAATAAATTATTTTGGGATTAAAAACATTAAAATGTTACCAGGACATTACAAATGAACCACATGGATCGAGTTCAAAGAATTGCAAAACAAAATTGCAAGAAGGGATCCCACTAGCTGAACAAATGAGACCACAACAGTTGGATGATATAGTTGGTCAAGTAGAGGCTTTTGGACCTGGATCAATGTTGCGTTCTATACTGGAACAGAGAAAAATTGCAAATATGATATTATGGGGTCCACCAGGCTGTGGAAAGGTATAGGACATGATAAAAACTTCAAGTTTATGCTTTTCACTTTTAAATTATAATAGGACGCAGGTAGAGCTAGAGTAATCCAAATTAATTGCTAATTTAACAGTAATAAAAATGTAAAATCTTGATAACTAGGGATTTTTAAATTTTACTTTATACAAGTTAATAAATACATCAATTTTTGCTGCTATTTAACCAGGTTAATGGTTTCTGGTCGTTAACTGCTAATTTAATACTACAGTTACACAAGCGAAGGTATTAATGTTTTTATTTACAAAGATTTATTTTCAGACATCAATTGCTAATGTTATAGCACATATTTGTAAGGAAAGTAGCAATTTAAGGTTTGTCAAACTATCTGCCACAATGGCTGGAGTAAATGATGTAAAAGAAGTTGTCAAAATTGCTAAAAATGAATCACAGTACAAAAGACAGACAGTGCTTTTTGTGGATGAGATACATAGGTATTATCTCTAATGTGATAAAAATAGGAAATACTTTTGTACATCATAACAACTAGACCAGTTTAAACTTCTTGTATGTTGCAGGTTCAACAAATTACAACAAGATAGTTTTCTTGCGCATGTTGAGAATGGTACAATGATTTTAATTGGTGCAACAACAGAAAACCCATCATTCAGTTTAAATAATGCACTTTTAAGTCGATGCAGGGTTGTTGTCTTATCAAAATTAACCATTGATGATATATTACAAATATTAATTAGATCTGTAGTGAGAAATAAGTTAGCTGTACTGGTTGATACAGCAGAAGATATAAAAGAAAATAGTAAGGAATCAAAGTATGTCATGTCATTAAAATAAATTGTGTCTATAAAGCTATTTACAGTTGTGAGAGTCAGTTTTCAGTAAAACCTGAACATATGTAGTTGGCTTTGTCTTTACTAATATTATAAAGAGGAAAGATTTGTAGTTTTGTATGTAATGAAATAACTCAAAATCTGCTAGACTGTTTTCAAAAAATCTTTCACCGTTAAAAATCTCTGTAGTGAGTGAGTGAGAGACTGTAGAGTACAGTGAGTAACAAAGGCTAAGTTTTTTATGATTTTCTTAATTTCAAGAAAGAAGTCATGTGCAACAGTTAGTGGGCAAATAACTAAACAAAAAAAATAATTTTTAGAGAAATGCTAGTAATAGAAAATAAATCACTGCAATGGTTGGCTGAAGTTTGTGATGGAGATGCAAGAATTGCACTTGGTGCTCTTGAACTTGCTATCACAGCTGCCAAAGCACAGTTAAATGTGAACAAGAATGTATCACAAGTTATCACATTAAGTGATCTGCAAAATGGTATAAAGGTAAATAAAATTTGATATATTAGAATAGAACAGTATATAGAAGTAGTTCTAAAGTTTTAGAAACAAAACCATTTTATTGTGATTAATATAGATTCGTTTTTTGAAATAAGGGTTTTGTAAAATTATTCCAGAGATCACATGTCCTTTATGATCGTCAAGGGGAAGAACATTATAACATAATATCTGCAATACACAAGTCCATTAGGGCAAGTGACGACAATGCAGCATTATATTGGACTACTAGAGCTCTTCACAGCGGCGAAGATCCTCTCTATATAGCGCGACGACTAATTCGTATTGCTTGTGAAGACATTGGTAAATGTTTAATATACTATCTAAAAAAAGTTGCATGATTTTTATTATATGGTTATTCTGAACTGAAGATGGCTGGGTTTTATAGTTTTAAATGTTGTATTAATTTTCATCCAAATATTTGATATTCTAAATAAATTAGTTGCAACATTTATTTAAACAGGTTTAGGAGACCAGAATGCAGTCGTCGAAGCTGTGGCTTGTCTTCAAGGATGTCAACATATTGGAATGCCAGAATGTGATATCCTTTTAGTACAATGTGCTGTAAGTCTGGCCCGAGCGCCTAAAAGTCGACAAGTGTATGAAGCGATGAAGAGATGTCAGGCCTTTTTAAAAGACACCAAGGGTAGTTTACCATCTGTTCCTTTACACTTACGGAATGCACCTACAAAACTGATGAAATCTCTAGGTCTGTTTTATATTAATTATGGTTTTATATTTTATTACTTTAGATTCCTTTTTTATCCTAATACTTCATGTACTCTTTTTTTAGGCTATGGCATTGGTTACAATCTTTTGCACAAGAATGAATCTGGCTTGAATTATATGCCAAATGGCATGGAGAGTACGAATTTTTTCCATGAATCTTAAAATGCAGCAATCCTATGACAATCATTTCTCGTTAATTTTTTTTGCAATGTTATGTATTCTTTGTTATTTTTTAGGATATAAGATTGAAAAAGTGATATGTGTCTTAAATTGTACTATAATAAGATAAAAGAAAATTAAACTACGTGATTTTTATTGGTAATATATGAAAATGAAATATTCCTATTATCAATATTTTATTTGGGATAATCTCATTTCACAATTTTACGACACGGTATAAATTTACTATTTACAATACTTCACACGTTAACATTTCTAAATTACCTATAAAATTGTACCTTTGTTTAAACTGATGGCGTTTGCCAAAAATTCCGTTTTCATGAATATAAAAAATAAAATAACATTATATTTACTTTACAACATTTACTACTTGCACATTGTGCACAATTACTCACGAGTCACCTCACACAGTGCTACACCTTATGATATTACACTTGATCAATATCTTACATGTACACTGTCAATTTTGCTTAGACATAATTTACTAAAAGGTGGTCAAAAGATGATAAATGAAACAGCCTTTTATGTACAGAATCTAAGTAATGAAACAAATACTTTTAAAAGTATTTATCATTCACATTATAATATAATAAAAAGAAGTGAAAAATGTCAAATTTAAACAACTATTACAATGTACATTAATGAATTAAGTGCAGAGACACTGAACTGGTGGAAGATTGATAACAAAAGATTGCACTTTTGCTTGGCTTATCCTACGGAGTAAAACTAACTTAACTAAACTACAAGCAAATATGAAAATTAATACAGTAAATTTTTATTAGAATCAGACTTCCAATTTGTATCCTTATTGTTGAAGGAACATAATAAATTACAATAATGCTGATCAATTTGTATCCGAAAATTGGCCTACATAAACTAATAGCACGAAACATACAACATAACATCGGGTCACAATTCATAAAATAAATAAGAGTTATGTAAAATCATAAAAATACAGTATAAAGTGGAACGTTTTCAGATTTAACAAAATGTAAATGAGTATAGCTAATGCTAAATACTAACTTAAAACACGTATTCCGAAGTGGCCATGTCAATTGCCCAACGGAACTTATCACGCTGTGTTTTGTTGTAAATTTTTTCAATGGGTACACCATGTTTCTTGCACCTGCAACATAAAAACCTGATGAATTTGTATTTCTACGACAAAATATATAACGTATATTTAAATATGACTGCGTCTACAATGAAATTTAACTAAGCAAGTGAATTACTACTGTGTTAATAATGTTCAGTCAAGTTTACTTAAATTCACCATTTTTTATAAGAGTAGGGGAAAATTTCAGTACAAGATTTTTACATTCTTGGTTAGACTACACTTTTTCTTTATTGCACTGACGCGGTCACCTGCTTGTTCTCAATAAGAATATGAAATTTACTGACCAGGCCACTGAAATTCGTGGATCGAGATAGTTCAACTTCGAAGTGCCCAAAGCAATAGTTTTATTTTCATCGCGATCGGTTTCTTGAAGCTCAAGCTTTTTAAGTTGTTCCTTCAGGCGCTCAAGTGCATTTTTCTTTTTATCAGCAGCAATTTTTTCTTTAACAGAGCCGCGTTTTGCTGCTTTTGTAGCTTCTCTTAAATCTTCTTCTGCTTCATCTACCTGATCACGTTTTGCTTGGATTTTTTCTTTAAGAGCCTCCATTGACTTTGAATGACCTTAAAAAAAATCATTTTTGAAAACAATGGTGAAAATTGGTTAATAATGACGTAATTTCGGAATACTTAATCATATTTTGGTTTTGATAAACACTGAAGACTAACAAAGAAGACTAAACTATTTAAACTGAATAAATGAAAATACACTACAAATTATGATAAATTTTCATGTTTTAAATACCTTTTGGCACAGCACGTTGATGGTTACACAGAACAGCAACTGCTCGATTCGCCCGATTGTATGCTAAGATCTTCTCAGGTATTGAGGCATTTGGATCCGTCAGCTCATCTAACTGCCTTTGCAATGTTATAGAAGCGTTATAAGTACGGAAAACTTTTGCCGTCAATCCTGGCATCAGATCTTTCAAATGTTCATTTAATGTTTGGGTATTTAATCTGTCAAACAAATCATCACTATCTCTTTTGTTCTCCATAAACAGTTCGAGATTCTTGAACACTCTCTTTTCAACCGGTACTTCATTATAATATCTAATAGAATCCTTACCAAGGAAATCAAATACAACCACATACTCCTTGCCATCCTTTTCTTTGTGCAACTGGATGTGTTCCACTCGCAAAGAACAACAACCTACTGTATCGGCTTGATCATCATCTTTTTCATTACCAGCTCTCAAGGCTAGTCTATCTATGAAGTACAGGGCCACTGCCCGCTGCCTCACACGCATTTCTTTAGCTTTCCAGTCACTTTTATATGTTTCTCTTATCTTGTCTATACATTTATGTAGCTTCCTAGCTGTTTCATATTTCTGCCAATCTTTTTCACCTTTTAATTTTGAACTAGGATTTAACATCACATACTTTGTTTGGCCTTGAACATTTTCCGTCCAAGACGCTAACCAAGTAACCGTATTGTCATGTCTGACTTCTTTCCATTTGCGTCCTGCTGGTGGTTTAGGAATCTTACTGTCCTTAGAGCAATTAATTAAGACATCTTCAGGCATAACGCGTCTCTTTAACATGCCCATCTTTGGGTGTTCCCCACGACCTCGGAATAAGCCCGGAGGTTCAATTCTAAAGTTGCCAATTTTTTCTTTATGTCCATCTATTGTACAAAAGCCATATTCTTTTTGTATCTCCTCATTTTTTACCTTAATTGCAGCTTTCTCTTCTTTTGTACGGTTACGATTCTTCTCAGACACACTCAGAAAATATGCATGCATTTCTTTAAAATCACATTTATTGAGATCCTTGATTAACTTAGCTTCTTCATGTGTCATCATTTTACGCCAATCAGTAAAAAAATTAGTATTGAAGGTTGACTTTGTAGTATAGTCGTGGTCCAACATTCGTGCATAAAATCCAGCAACCTCTTCCGCATCTTGAGATAATTTCACTATTTTGCCATCATAACGGAACTTAACATTCTCAGGCAATGGTTCATAGTCAGGTGCAAATACAGGTCCTTTATGCTCCAGGTAATTCCACTTTGTTCCATCATCCTTTTTTTCTTCTTCCCACCTATTGAAAGAACACTGCATTATTATAGAAATCCAAAATTAAGTTAAACATTTTATTCAATGAAATATATGTACTTGAAATTTTGAAACAAATTCACATTTATCAATCTTAAACGTTTTTGTGACGAACTGCACGTAGAAGATCTTATTCTAAATAACCTAATTCCGAAACTGACAAACATCTTGTTATGAAACATAACCTAAAACACATGTCATATTAAATTTGAAAATAAGCGCCATCTACTGACATCTTTAGTTAACATTACGTAGAGCATTTGTTGCACTTATTTCACCACATCGATACAGCTTTTTTTGACGTTTTTTACATAACAATTTACGCAAATTCGGAGTGTTGCTAGTATTTATGGTGCATATTTTCATGAAAATTCTGCTTTAGAGTAGATTAGTATGTATAGCCTGACCATCCGATAGTAGAAAACTTCGCCATATTGTGGAAAAATTATGATGTACAATAAAATCTGTTATGAATATGTTTAATTAATAACAAGGAATGCTTTTTATTCTTCATTGAAAATATTATAAAAAATTTGTGAAGTGTCAATTCTTTGGTCACCTTCATACGAAAAAGAAAATTTAAATATCCCAAAAAATAATTTACCATTTCCAAACCTCCTGTTCGTCCTCTTGATTTTTTTTGCGCTTAGTTGGACTAGGACCATCATTTGGTTCTGTTTTTACCTTTGTTGACTTTGACTTTTCTGGTTTCTTTTTCTTCTTTTTAGGCATCTCTTCTTCGTCATCATCATAAGTCGGCTCTAGAAAACGTCATCATCATATTAATATATAACACATAAATGCAATAGTAAGATATTAACACTATCCTTGTTTTGAATTTTAGCATTATCTGTCTTAATGCAATCAGTAGAAATTATTACCTTCTTAAATAACTATTTTAGTTCATATAATGTAAATATATCTTTACTTTGAAAAAAAAAAGTTTCATAACAAACTTTTTTTATATGGCGTGTTCACAACAATAGGCCTATACAAACCCTTTTTCACTTTTTTCTTTGATTTTTTACGTTGCAGCAATGGAGTATCCTCTTCACTTTCACTGGCCAAACGTTTTTTTGCACCCATCCGCTCCAACTATTGAACAGTCAAAAATAATTACATAATTTACAATCAAGGATATGTTTATACTATTAAGAGATAATAAGGTGTCAGTATCTAAAACTAACCTTAGTCAATATATACCCTACTTAACATCCAAGCAACATTGCACAACCATTTTTATGTTTTAATATTGGTATTATTGCTATCTTATTACATATGAAATACAATACTGAACTTTTTGGAGTAGGCATAACATTAAAAAAAACAATACCAGTGGAGTATCCTCTTCACTTTCTTCTTCAGGTGGAAGCTCAGACAGAGGTTCATCTTTAAACTGTGACATTGAATAATCACAAGATGAAACAGTTGTATTGCCTGCATTAAACCCATCTTCACTTTCTTCCTTTATCTCTCTTTTTATTTCAGGCTCATCAATCTGTATACAAGATAATTAAACTATTATATATAAAATAAAAAAATACATTTTTTAATCACACCATTATTAATATTGAAGGAACCAATTTAAAATCAATGCTTAAAAATTGTCCATATTCTGCTTAAACCAAATAAAAAATATACTTAGACAACAAATATTTACCTGCATTGGTTCATCTTTGACAGATTCCTTATAGTCTAATTCAGATTTTATTTTGTCATGATGATCTGAACTTCTTTCTTTATCTCTGGACCTATAAAAATTAAACATATACATATATTCATAATTAAAAGAAGAAAAAAAATGGTAAAGAATAATAGGCACCTATGTTTGTCTTTAGAACTGGAGTGTTTATCACTACGATGTTTATCACTTCGATGGTGGTCCTTGTCTCTTTCTTTAGATTTGTAATCCTTATCTTTTGAAGAAGAACTTTTATGTTCTCTTTCCCGCTCTTTGTCCTTAGATGACGACTTCTTTTCTCCATCACTGCTGTTGTTCTTATGTTTGTCAAGATCACTCTTTTCTCTGTGTTTCTCTTTGTCACTGCGGTGTTTATCTTTACTGCTACGATCTTTATCTTTATCAGAACGATCTTTGCTTTTTTCACTTCGTTCTCTCTGATCGCCGCGATCTTTATCTTTACTAGATGATTTGTGAGAGCTACTATGATTTTTACTACTTGAATGTTTGTCTTTATCTTTATCTCTATAAAAATAAAAGTTAGTACACGTTACAATCATATTACAATGTAATGTAAGTGAAAGTGGAATAAGAAAATTCTAGAATATTCACCTGCTTGAACTACTGCTGTGTTTGGACGAGCTTTTGTGGTCGCGGTCTTTGTCGCGGTGCTTATCTTTGCTGGACGACTTGTGACTACTTTTATGCCTGTCAGAACTGCTGTATCCGTTGTGAACCCCGTTCACGTGTTCATTTTTATTGCCGTTTACCTTTCCCTGTGAAAAGATATTTTTTTATTACAACTAACCTATAAAATAATTTTTGGGACTTTCAATTTTACTTAGTCAATGTTGTAATAACAGAGAAAAATATTCATACAAGAAGTTACAATTAAAAAAATTGCCATCCGACCGACGCTACTATACGACTAGAGAATTGTCGTTGACGCCATATTGGGACTTAGAAAATTTTCGCTTCGAATCACTACTGAACATCAGTAAACAAGAAAATTCAGTGATTGTTCAAAATTATATGATATATCAAATGAAAGTATATACAAAATATAGTTAATATGGATACTTACTGCTTCACAATCATTATCACTGGCTGGATTTTCAACACTCATTTTGCCCACGTATAATTTCCCTTGTGAGAGATTACATGAGGTCGCGGGCCGGTCGAGCGAACGCAAATTCTAAGTGCTGTAATGTGACGAATGCGCATGCGCTATCCGTGGTTAAAAACAACTTCAGGTGAATTGGTTCAATGTTCTCATTTGCACAAGGTTCAGAGCAGTGGTAATGTTGCCTAGAATAAAATAAGTTTAAGTTTGACTTTTCAACGTCGCACTTTAAGATTTGTCTAATTTCTTCTTGCAGCGAATGAAACGTAGTATGAGATATGGAAAAATGTTTATTAAATATGGAAATTTTACGGTTTTGGCCTGTACAATTTTTATTATTATCTAAGGATTTTAAGTCAAGTTTGTTATAGCAACATGGAGCGTGGAAAGTGTAAAGCTGTCACCGATCACCAGAGAGTTAGCAACACTATGCTTACATGCCTGCCGTGCTGTCAACAGTCATCGCTTAAAATTCGATTGCAGATGTCAGTTTTTTGTCAT